>PVJN01038089.1:0-20550 GCA_004026805.1 Lasiurus borealis
TCTCCCTTTTATTAAGGCTTTGGGACACACCCCTAGCCTTTAGGCAGGAAATAACAAAACAGAAATTAACATGAAACAAACAGGTAGAGGTTGCTTCAGCCAACAATGTTTCAACTAAACAGTGAGTGATTAGCTCTGACCTTTCAGAGCAGTTAAGGTTGACCAGCCTTCTGGCCTCCTGTTTACATCCATTTAGTAAAAACAATGTTTGTTTTCTGACATTAGCCCTGTGGTATGTCAGCACATTCTCCTAACACTGACCACAACCGGTTAGAATCCCCCAGTAGAAGCTTGGACCCTGTCTCTTCCATTCACCATTAAAATCCTAAAATCCAGAATAGTGCCTGACACAGTCAATATATATTGGTTGAATGACTAAATGGATGTATTAATGATTACAGATTTTCTCTATTTCCCTGGCTTGAGAAACCTCATTGCTCATCTGAATCACTCCTTCAGAAGCCTTATAATTGCATGGATGTTTCTAAAATTGCCCTTCTTCCAATAATTTTCTATACTTCAGCTAAAACAAGCTTTCTAAACCAAAACTTGATAATGTCTCTGCCCCGTTTAAGATCCTTGAATGGCTCCCAAGTGTTCTTTGGATACAGTCTAAACCCCTTGATGCAGTTTACAAAGCCACTTGTAACCTGAGCCCTGTGTAAGTCTGTCATCCAACCTGTTTTCAACCCCTCTTTGCACCATTTTCCAGTCATGCTGAATGTTTTCCTTTTGCAAACAGATCATGCCCTTTCTTTGCTCAGAGATATTGCACTTTCCCCAGTCTGAAACATTGACTTCAAACCATTCCTTTCTCTTGGTTAAGGCATTTCTCCTTTCTGGAAGCCATCTGTGACCCCTCAAGTCTTGATCAGATGTATGTCTTACGTGTTTCCCCTACTATAGAAAATTTTAGTATACAGTGTTTAAATTATCTCTTTATAATTGATTATAATATTTATGAAAACAACTATTGTATTCATCTACTTCCTCACTGGCTTCCACAAAAGCTACTACAGTGCCTGGTACCTGGCAGGTTCTTAGAATATGTTACTAGTTGGATAAATAATATTCTCTAACTATTCCCTATGAGCTCAATATAGCTTATCAAATCAGTTCATTGTATGTTGGATGGCTTAAGGATCTAGATCTGAAGGAAAGAAATAGGGGAGAAATAGATTCAAATGGGAAGAAGATTTGATAATTTATTTAGAAGCAAAAACTTCTGGATTAAAAAGAGAGTCAATCAAATACAAATGGAGAAGATCAGCTCAGGGGGTCAATGACCATGTGATATTGCTTCCATAACCACAGCAGGACAAATAAATTAGAGTCACTGGGAACTTGAAATTCAGCTCATCCAGTGAGAGGTGAGGTACTGTGGGGACAGACCTACCTGTTAGTTCTGGGAGGAAGTCTACACAAAGGTGAAGGATGGCAAAAGCCAATAATAGACATCTGTTTAATAAATAAATAAATGGATGGATAGATGAAGTGTAGAATTTCTCCAGTTTTCTGGGAGACCCATGAGAAAGTAACCCAGTCTTCTAGTGGAAAAGGTGACAATAAGATAGTCAGAGGAAGGCAATATTGTACAATGTGAAATTGCTTTCTTGCATCCTCTCTCCAGATAGTCTATAGATTGCCAAGTGATATAGAGCTGTTATGTCACTAAATCTTCTGTGAAATATGCACTATTATTCTTATAATTTGCAGATGAGAAGAAAATAATTTACAAGTGATGGATATGTCTGACTGCCTCCTATATTCTTACTCTCCATGTTCTCCTGCCTTGCATCATAATGGACAGTGTATAATACACTGGTGCTCACTCTCATTAACTGCATCAATTTTCTCAGTAAGGCTTCCTTACACTTCTAAGAGAAAGAAACAGACTTAGAAAGAAAAAAAAGTATTTGCCTAATATAAACCAGGAAATAAGTTTGAGTTGGGTTTTAAATCTAGGTCTGCTCAGATGCTTATCTTCTGCATTGTTATCCCTGATGAAAAATTATAAAAAATTAATCTTTACCAAGAGAGGTGTCCTAGATTAGACCCACACAATTAACAAAGGTGAGTGTCTCAGTACTGAGCTAGAAGAAAAGGGGTTGAATCCTTCCTGTAGGCAGCCTTGCCCATGATTGAAGCTCATAGGAGCCAGTCTGACTGGGATGAGTGGTGCAAGAGTTGAGGTGAAAGGCCTGTGAACAATAGGAAAAGGAAGTCCCAGGCAATCTGCACAGAGCCTACCCAGAGGACCAAATGGTTCTAGATCTGAGAATCAGGGAGACTAGATATTAAGCCAAGTGAGTGGCTACTGGTAGAAAAAAATAAGAGGACAGGAAGGATATAGAGAAAGCTGTATCAAATTATCTTAACGACTTAAAGTTGGGTTAGCAAAAACGCTGGTTATAAATCAAGACACATTTCCACATTTATATATGTTCATTTTTCTTTGCCGATCTTGTATCCTATAATGTGATCTTTCTTCAATGTTGTCACTAGACAGAATTTTTATTGCATTAATCATTTAATATAGAGCATTTTTAAGGTATGAGGACAGTCATATATTATATGATCCAGAGACTGTGGAAAATGATCATTTTTAGCTCCAGAAAAATATCCACAATATGAAATAGTCTAGAAGAGATCAGTATGGTAACTATGACACATTTCCTCTTTCAGCTTGCCTTTGTTTTCTGCAATGGTTATAGAGCATGTGGATTATATTAAAATAATAATGACTGTTAATTAGGAGATCTAAGGTAAGCTGTAAATATTTTTTCTTTCTAATAGTTAATTGCCAACAAAGAATGTCTATGCAGACATTCATGGGAAGAATCTGTCAAATAAGGAAGCCATGTCTGGATGCGAAAGTACCAACCAACAGCTAATTCTAGTGTTTGTTTCACAAGTGCCTACTGAAAGGGGGGAAAGTAAATGGTGATGTTTTTATTCTTCTCTCTGCTAAGAATTCAGGAATATAGTGTGATGGCAGGAGTGATAGACTCAAAGGCAGGAATCCAGAGTTGGGTTGTGAGTAATACCACTAATTAGCTATGTGACTTAGTAAATATCCTCCTTTCATGAGGCTCCTTTTATTTCATCAGTACAAATATTGTTTTGGGATAGAAGATTGCTAAGATCTCTTTCAGTTCAGAGATACAATGATGCTAAACTAAATGATCCTAAGAGCTCTAATACATTAAGTATTGAGTATTAAATCCTAATATCACAATCTTAGTTATGGTAGTAATTAATATCAGGCAAATTCTCAACTGATGACCATTCAACCCTTCCCTTTATCCCTAGTCCTTAGCTATTTCAAAAACAAGAAATGATGCTAGCATGGAAATGCAAGCTTAATTCACTGCAGAACCATGAGGCTAGTCCCTGCTTTTCTATTCTGTTCATTAAAATAGAAACTCAAATCTTCCATCTCCATCTGGACCATTCAAAGGTTGCCTCCCTGGCATCATTCATGGGTAATAAATTCACTGACTCTTATATAAAACAAATTTTATACTTTCTGTTCATAGGCTCAACATAAGTGGAATCAGCAGATTTTTCTATAACTAGTTAGCAACATTTAATTCCAATAAGCAAGCCACAAATTTCATATAAGTAATTTTGTGCCATATTCTCCAAAACAGGTTATAAAAAGAACTACTTAATTTGGGGAAAATAAAACAAATCTTAATAATACTTACAGTTTATTTTAAAAGATTACTAATTTAAAATCTAATGTCATATCAAATGACTCTTAGAAAACAAATATTCAAAAACAAAACTAACAATTATTATTCAATTGGATGCACATAACAATCTACCTAATAATAGACAAACGTGCAAATTGACCGTACCTCTGCTAAGCCCACAACCAATTAGGAGTGAGTATGCAAATTAACTCAACAAATATGGAAAGTTAATTTGCATATGCAGGCATGGAGTGGCCAGGAGGGGAGGGATGCCTTCTATGAGGGGAGGAGGGGCAGTGGGGAGAGCTACAGTAGTGGTGCTATGGCCAGGAGTGAAGAGTTGCAGGCTCCTAGGTGGCTGGGAGTGAAGCCAAAAAAAGGAAGGCCTATTCTTGCATGAATATCATGCAATGGGCCTCTAGTACATTATAAACTACCAAATTTATTAAATAATGGCCAACTAACTTTTTTTAAATTTTAAAATGACTGTGGCTATATATACAGTCTCAGGAGCCTTCTTAATTTTTTAAAAAATATATTTTTTCTTATTTCAAAGAGAGGGAGAGAGAGAGAAACATCAATGATGAGAGAGAATCACTGATTGGCTGCCTCCTACACACCCCACACTGGGGATCGAGCCCACAACCCAGGCATGTGTTCTGACTGGGAATGGAAACATGACCTCCTGGTTCATAGGTCAATGTTGAACCACTAATCCATGCTAACCTGGTAGGAGCCTTCATGATTAAAGAGGCAATAAGGAAATAGGAAAATTCTGCATATTTATTTAAATAAAAATAGTATCATGAGTATGTATAATGAGCCTAATGAACTGGTAAAATGCTTCTATAACTATTATCACATGAAAATTAAATTTTCTGTTCATTTAAAAATATTGCTACAGATTTTTTTGGACTCTTTTCTATAATATTTTTCTGAAAAGTAAGAGTGAAAAAAATCACTAAATCTTTTCATACTTTTGTGTAAAATTCTATAGTGCCCTCTTTGTAAGTTGAAGTTGAAATGTCCTTTAAAACTTTATTTGTGGGGAAACCAAGATGCCAACATAGGTAATCACCTAAACTGCTGCCTTGCACAACAATTTCAAAACTACAACTAAAAGACAGAATGGACATCATCTAGAACTACAGGAAAGTTGACTGAGTGAAAATTCTACAACTAGAAGGAAAGAGAGCGGCTCATAGAGACTCAAGAGAAGCTTCAAAAAACTGAGATACGGAGACACGAGCGTGGAAAGAATGGGTGGCGGTGTGCCTGGCTGGCTTCCTCTGGTGGAAGGGAAGTATGCATGGGAATTTAGGGGAGCCACAAAGAGACAGAAGTCTGGGGAGCACAAACCAATGTGTGCAGAGAGGATGGACTACTGATTGTGCCGCTGGCTCTCTCTGGTGGGCGGGAGATAGAGCCTCTCAACTGTGCCACTTCTTGTTACATTGAACCCCAGTTTCTGGCGAGACCCAGGGGCCCCAGACTCATACATGTCCTGGAGCACAAGGGAACCAGAAAGGCAGAGGTCTGGAGGCACCCGCATGTGCGCACAGAAAGGGCCACAGCAATTATCAATTACTGAGAGACACTTGAGACCCAGGGGCCATGGAGGGTGGGGCTCACTGGAAGCCAAGGATGTCTCTGTTCAGCTCTGAGACTCCACCCCACCCAATCTGAACAGAGAGGCTTTTGCAGTTTTGCAAGTCTTGCATCATAAGGCTGATTCCAGCACAGAAGTTCTCCTGACATAGTGAAAATGCAGAAACAAAGGAACAGACTACAAACAAAAGAAATAGAGGGAAACAAACAATTGAATATAGAGTTCAAAACCATGGTTATAAGGTTTTTCAAAAATTTCCTAGGAAAGTTGGATAAATTTAGCGAGACCCAAGAGGAGATGAAAAAAGACCAACTAGAGATGATAAAGGACCAACTAGAAATTAAACATGCACTGATTGAAATAAAAAATATTATACAGAGACCTAACAGCAGACTAGAGGCTTGCAAGAATCAAGTCAAAAATTTGAAATTCAAAGAAGCAGAAAACACTCAACTGGAAAAGCAAAATGAAAAAAGAATCCAAAAATGTGAAGATAGTGTAAGGAGCCTCTTGGACAACTTCAAGCATATCATCAGAATTGTGGGGGTGCCAGAAGAAGAGAGAGAGCAAGATACTGAAAACCTATTTGAAGAAATAATGACTGAAAACTTCCCACCTCTGGTGAAAGAAATAGACTTACAAGTCCAGGAAGCACACAGAACCACAAATAAAAGGAATCCAAAGAGGACCATACCAAGACACATCATAATTAAAATACCAAGAGCAAAAGACAAAGAGAGAATATTAAAAGCAGCAAGAGAAAAACAATTCATTACCTACAAGGGAGCACCCATACGACTGTCAGATGATTTCCCAACAGAAACTATGCAGGCCAGAGGGGAGTGGCAAGAAATATTCAACGTGATGGATAGCAATAACCTACAACCAAGAATACTCTATCCAGCAAAGCTATCATTCAAAATTGAAGGGCAGATAAAGAGCTTCACAGATAAGAAAAAGCTAAAAGCAAAACCAAACCAGTATTATATAAATGCTGAAAGGTATTCTTTAGGAAGAGGAAGAAGTAAAAGGTAAAGATAAAAATCATGAATAACAAATACATATCTATCAACAAGTGAATCTAAAAAGTGAATTAAAAATCTGGTGAACAGAATAAACTGGTGAATATAAGAGAATCGGGAAAAGGGTGAGGGAGGGACAGGGAGAGACTATACAATAATCATACACCTCTGGATGAGGACAATGTGGGGGGAGGTAAGGTAGAGAGAGGGGTGGGAACTGGTGGAGGGGAGCGATGGAGGGGAAAAAGAGAAACAAATGTAATAATCTGAACAATAAAGGTTTATTAAATTAATAAATTAAATAAATAAATAAATAAAACTTTATTTGTATCAAATGAAAAGGAAAATACTTTCTTGAAAAACTTATGATACCAATCACCTAAAAAAATTCATTAAGATACTTAAAAAGATTTTTCTCAAGTGTCATATGCAGTTCTTCTCCTTTCCCGAGAAGCTAAATCCATCATGTCAAATTCTGAGCAGAAACAAGTATTTGGTGTGAGAGAAGTTCTGTTATTTTTTGCTCAGAGAATTTCACAGCAAACATTGTTACTGTGCTTGGTACTAAAGATAGTTTTTACTCAGCAATAATAATTTGGGGACACAAAACAAAAAAAGACAGTGGAGTGTAGGCAAGTGATATAAACATTGCATGGAAGAGACAGCATTTAGTTTCCCCTCTTCCCCACTGTTTGCAATACGTCATGAAACTCAGGAGCTCTTCTCCACCTTCCCAGGGAAATACTTTGCAAAAGTTGGAGTTGGAGGGCAAAGTGGTGGAAGAGACATGGGTTAAATTTTATTCATAGCTATGAGTTGTTAGCATTATAAAAAGAGAACTTAGGGCTAATGAAACCCATGGTATTTAAATGAAAATTATCAGATGTTCCACTAAATAGAAATAGAATAATACTTATTAAATACTATGTGCCAAGCATTATGCTGTGCATTTTATGTCCTATTTCATTTAGAACTCCAAACAACTCTGCAAAGTAAATGCTTGTTTAAAGTCCCTGGGGATAAATGGCAAAAATGGAATTCAAATTTAGGCTTATCAAATTCGAAAGGACATGCTTTATTCACCAATAACAAAATATCTCATCAAATCAACAATGTATGGCTCAAAACTATAAAAAAACACACACAAAATAAGTGTTATAATCCAAACAAACTCATTTGTAGATCTTCTAGTCCCATTTTTCAACTAAATTAAGCACCAAGGATAATACAGAAGTTATAAAAAGAAGGATTAGAAGACAGGAGAGGAGCTAAGATGAAATGGATAGGGGCAATTCTTAGGCATATCTCATGAAAAATGTGTTTAATTAATTAACTAAAGCACAAAACAGAATGTTTGGTATAAGTCTCTTTTTGCATTCCTGAATGACAGCATTTTATCCACTGTTGCTTTTCTGAGTTCAGAGAACAGAGAAGTCCAGAATTTATCCCCCTGGTTTTGTATTTGCATTTCTCAGAATTATGTTAGTGTATTTTGCTATATACAGGATAAAGGCAAAGAATGCCTGCACTAGAAATCCACTGGGAAACCATAAATAGAATAAATCAACAAAATTTGTGAGACACACACTTAAACAACACTTTGGACAGCTTTGCACATTTTTACTCACCTATATACAGAGTGGGAAAAATCTGTTTATTAATTTATCCTCACAATTTCTAAATTACAAAATACCTTAGAGTAAAAGACAAACAAACAACACCCCACAAAAAAACTAAAGCACACTGGTTATTAAAATATTGAGCTATGTATTGATTGGATTCCCTAAACTTTTGTTGTAGCTGGTTTGGGTTTCATTTGGTATGGTTTTTTTAAAGAATGTATTAAATAACTTTATTGAGGCATAATAAAACAGCACATATTTAAAGTGTATAATTTTATAACTTTTAACCTATGTACATCACATTGCTTGTGCTTCAGTTTTAACTTAGTTCCTTGGATTCTAATCTTGGCAAAGATGAAATGTCATTTGCCATCAAGATCAGTACTTTGGCCATCTCATCACCATCTTCCACTCCATCCACTAATACCTTTACTTGGCTCTACTTGGCTAATTGTTACTACAAAGTTTCCATATCACATTTCATCAACCAGGCTAACCACTATTTTCAATTCACTTTAAAATTCTTATTAGCAGAGCTTAAAAATGATGGCAGAGTAACTCGCTCCCAGGACCAACTAGAATTACAACTAAAATACAAAAACACTATCCTGAATAATCAGTTGAAGACCAGCTGAAGAGAGCACTGATAACCAAGGATGGAAAATAGAGACCATATGGAGACTAGTAGGAAGAGCAGAGGTGGGGCAGGGATGGCTGGGATAGTACAGATGAAGTTCCAGAGAGATATCTTAGCAGTAGGGGTTGCCACTGAGAATGCTGAGGTCTAAACAGCAAGCTGGACCCTCATCAGGGAGCACCACAACTGAGAAATGTGCCTTCATAACATCTGTCTGCAAAAAGGCTTGCTATCTGACAGAGAGAGACAGTTAAAAATGCAGCTACTCTCTTCAAAGGCCAACTCACAAAATTTCATGTCCAACCACTTACCTTGGGCTCTGGCAGAGGGAGGAAAGAGTGGACTGGAGTTGTGTGAGCAGAAGGCCAGTGTTTGGGTCTCTGAGGTTAGAGTTCAGAAGGTAGACACCCTGGTTTCCTTTGCTGTCACTTCATCACTTTACAGAGAACATCATTTTCAGATAGACATTTACTATCCATGGAAGATAGTTGCCCCATCCTATTAGACCTTCTACCCCACCCTGCAGAGTTTCTGAGGACCATTAAGAGACTGAGAATAACAATTAGCCTCCAGGAAGAAGCACTTGCCCCACTCTATTGGGAAACCTCTTGCCCAATCTGTGGACAATTGCCTGGGGCTAATAAAGACTGAAAAAATCATTCTTCAGGCTGAAGTGGGACTCTGAAGGCTTTGAGTCTTTGCTTGATCTAATTAGTCAAAACAGTGTTTAACACTGTCCTCAACTAGAGTTTGGGAGGCTTACCCAAACTACCTAATTCATAGTCACAAACTAAAATAGGCAGCCATAATGCAGAGACAAAAAACAAACACCAAACAAAAGAACAAGAGAATTCTCTAGAAGAAGAGCTAAATGAAATGTAGAAAAGAAATTTTCATACATAGAGTTCAGAATAATGATGACAATGTTCAACAGCATGAGAAAAGATATAATAACTATAAAAAATGATACAACACTAATAAAGAATACAGTGGAAGGAATACACAGAAAATTAGGGAAGCTGAGGATCAGATCAGTGAATTAGAAGAAAGGGTAGAAAAAAAATCACACAACTAGAGAACCCAAAAGAAAAAAAATCAATTGAAAAATAGGACACCTTCAGGGAGATGTGGGATAACATGAAACATAATAATATTAACATCATAATTGGGCCAGGAAGAGAATAAAGTAAGCAAGGGATAAAGAATGTGATTGACAGAATAATGGAGTTGCACAAGTCCATGAGACACAGAGAGTCGCAAGCAAGAAGAACTCAAACAGGCCTATGCCCAGATACATCATAATTAAAATGCCAAAAATTAAATACAAAGAGAGAATCAATTTTTTACTTACAAAGGAGTTCTCAAAAAGCTGTCAGCATATTTTTTTATCAACTCTACAGAAGGGAATGATATGAAGTACTCAATGTAATGAAAAGCAAGGATCTGAAACCAAGATTACTTTAGCCAAGAAGATTATCCTTAAAAATATATGGTGAAATAAAGAGCTTCCCAGTCCAAACAAATAAGGTTAAGTAACTTTATCACCACCAAACCAGCCATCCAAGAAATCCTAAAGGGACTGCTGTAAGAAGAAGAAATAAAAAGAGAGGGAAAAACACGGGCATAAAGAATTAAAATGGCAATAAATAAGTACTTAACAATAATAACCATAAATGTAAATGGAAAAAATGTTCCAATCAAAAGACATAGAGTAACAATGTGTGTGAAAACATGGCCCAATTATATGCTGTCTATAAGAGACCTACCTCAAAAGAAAATACTGATACAGGATGAGAGTGAATGAATTGAAAAAATTTCCATGCAAATGAAAATGAAAAAAGAAAAGCTGGAGTAACAATACTCATATCTAAGAAAATAGACTTTATAATGCAGGCTATCACAAGGGACAACAAAGGGCACTACATAATACTAAGTGAATCAATCCAACAAGAGGATATAACCCTGGTAAATATATATGTACCCAATAAAGGAGCACCTAAATATATAAAAATTTTTTCTTAAAGACAGGGAGAGATCAACAATAATACAGTTATATTAAGGGACTTTAACACCCCACTGACTTCACTAGATAGATCTTCCAGACAGAAAATTAGCAAGTGTCTGAAAATTAAACAGTATCTCTAAATTACACACTGGCTCAGATGGATTTAATTGATATTTATAGAACATTTTACCCAAAAGCAGCAGAATATACATTTTTCTCAAGGGCACCTGGGTCATTCTCTAAGGTATACCTATGTAAGGACATGTTAGAATACAAAACAAGTTTCTACAAGTTCAAGAAGATTGAAATCATTAACAAGCATCTCCTCAGTTCAAAATGGAATGAAATTAGGAATCAATTATGTAAAAACATTCAAAAACATTCAAACACATGGAAGCTAAATAGCATGTTATTAAACAATGAATTGGTTACCAATGAGATAAAAAATGAAATAAATAGCTTCCTGGAAACAAATGAAAATGAATACAAAACAATACCAAAACTCTGGAAACAGCAAAAGCAGTCCTGAGAGAGAAGTTCGTGGCACTACAGGCCTACGTCACACAAAAAAATTAAAATTCTTATTAGCAATTTAGAAAATGGAAACAACTAGATCAGCATTTGGTTTGATTTTATAAGATTATCTTATCATCTAGAAAAATTGAGGTTTCTATACAGAGATTTTTATATTTAAATATTTCCACATACTTGGATGAATAATTAAACATGCAACTACTAGTAGTTATTAGGCTATAATTATTTGACAGTCATTTAAAAATTACTAGTATTTATTTATCCAGTGCTATTTTTCACCTATTATATGCATCTAACATAGGAGATATAAAGAGTAATAAAATCCATTCCTGACTTATAAAAGTTTAAAATCCCTTTAAAAAGAAAAGTTGAGCCTGGCCAGTGTGTACCAGGAACTAATTCCAGCATGTAATAATTACAAGTTTCATCAAAAGGTTGGTGAAGATTTGGTGGCTCAACAAGGGCTGAGCCACATATGTGGTTTATGTGTTGGAGTGGCTAAATGGCACTTAACCAAACCTGAATACGATAATTGTTTGGTGCTAGACAGCTCAGGGCATCTTAAACCTGCATGTTATTGCCTCCTGTTGGCCAAACATCTGAACAGTGTAGGCTATTCCCCAAACTGACAATGGTTCTGTAAACTTTATCCTTTGAAGAGTATTATCTTCACCTTCCATTAGGGAAAATTGTGTTAATAAATAGCACTGGGTCCTGAGACAAAGGGTAGTCTTTCAGCTCCTTTAGCTGAAGATCCTCTGACCCCCAATGCCTTTCAAAATTATCTTTCATCCTTGGACTCCTTATTTTATCTATGCATCAGTCCCTTTCTCCAGATTTCAGCATCCTTTGTAAAGCTGGAACAACAACCCTGGCATATGGCGACCTGAACTGGGGCAGCACCAACATTAATGGTGCACTTCTGTAGAAAGAAGGATTAACCTGAGTGGAAACACCTGTATGGTGGTAAAGTTAACTATGCATAGAGCCCATGTAAGCTTTGAACCCCTGAGATCTGCAAGTGCGTGAGTTACACTTTATGTTTAAGTCAGATTATAATGGGGAAAAATTTGGTAAAAAGGCAAAATTATAAAGAAATTGGAATATCTAAATGAACTTTTTTTAAATCAGGCTGAAAAAAAGAGTGCCATGGCCATCTTTAATGTAGTTTCTTGTTCAAATTAAAATCTTAATTTGTATTTGGAATCTAAAATCTGTAATAAGAAATGAAACCCCACTGCCAAAACTGCCTCTGGTGGAAGAAATTTAAAGGTGGCAGGAGAGGGCAGAGCTATCACTCTCCTGCAATAAGATTACTCAGTATTTTGGGGGTGGGAAAGGGTGGTGGTTGTGGCGTCAGGGGGTGTGAGGAGCTTGGGTGGCGCTGCTGTGCCTGCTGTGGTATTTGTTGAGCGCAGGCAGAAATGTAGTCAACAAGGTGATCCTAAGAGCCTTCCGGTTTTCCTTATTGCTGTGCCACATCCTGGCACTGTGTGCGGGGCTCCCACCGCTGCTGGGTGCACGAGAGTCTCGGGCTCCGGGTCCGACCCGCACCCATCACCTGGCCCGTGGCTGCTGCCTCAGGCTTCTACCTGTGCTATGTGCTGCTGCCCCTCGCCTTGGGCATGTATGTACTTCGTGTCTCTGTGGCACACATCAGCATCTGGAAGGTGCCGGTGTCCTACACGTCAAGGTCACCATGCCCATCTGGGTGGTCCTCCTGTCCCGGATCATCATGAAAGAGAAACAGAGCACAAAGGTGTACTTGTCACTCATCCCCATCATTATTGCCTTCAGCATCCTGCTGGGCACTGTCACCGAGTTGTCCTTTGATATGTGGGGGCTCATCAGTGCTCTTGCTGCCACATTGTGCTTCTCACTTCAGAATATTTTCTTCAAAAAAGTATTGAGAGACTCAAGGATCCACAAACTGAGGCTGATGAACATCTTAAGCTGCCACACCATCTTGTTTATGATCCCCACGTGGGTCCTGGTGGATCTCTAGGCTTTCCTTGTCAGCAGAGACCTGACCTATGTGCCTGTGGCCCTGGACACTCCTGCTTCTGGCTGACAGTGGCTTCTGTAACTTTGCCCAGAATATCATTGTCTTCAACATCTTCAACCTCATCAGCATTCTGAGATACTCAGTCGCCAACACCACCAAGAGAATCATGGTCATCACGGTGCCCCTAATCATGTTGCGGAACCCCGACACCAGCGCCAACGTCCTGGGGCTTTTCCTGTACAAGGAGACCAAGTACGATGGGAATCAGCAAGCACAGAAGCACCTCCTCCCTATCAGGGCAGGAGACCTGAGCAGAAAGGAGCATCGCCGGAGCCCCCAAAGAAGCCCCACAATGGCGTCCTTTTCCCCCAAAATGGGGACTATCAATATGGCCATAACAATCAATATCTTAACAGACCACTTCCAGTATAGCTGGAATAAATACCCAACCTCACAGTTTGAACCGTTATGATGTGTAGAGCCTAGAGGATAGGATGGGCTGTTCTGCAACTTTTCCCAAACCCACCCATCCCAGCGGTACCAGAAACTTCTGACAATCCGTGATTGTAAGCCCAGCCGGGGGTATGTTGCGCAACCATCAGAGGACCCAGGGGTTCCCAGCCCTCAGGGCAGCAGGATGCCTTCCCAGCAGTGAGGACCACAGCCCTCGAGCACTGGTGTCCATGCCCTTTCTTCCTGGAGTTTGTCATCTGAGGGTGGCAGAACTATGGAAATCATGGCCAGGTTTTACCTTTCTGTATGGACTTAATCCCCAAGTCATATACTTCAGAGTTCTTGTTCTGCTTCTCAGATAGCATTTCCAGAAAATCCTCCAGAAAGGTGGAGTTGCTGTGGTTATAGACCCTGGCATGGGTGAGGAGATGGACTGTTTCCCTTTCAGCCTCATGGCTATTTGCAGTTAGTTACTGGCAAACGCTCCCAAGTGAACAGCTATTGGCAGTTAGCATTGGATTCTTAGCAGCTGATTTTTTGACCAGCAAGTCAGAGTTGTGTGTCATCCAGAGGGAAGAGCGGATCAGGGCATTGCTCCTCTCAGAGCAGTAAGGAGACTAGGACTGGGAGAGGGATCATTAGGAAATCAAGTTCAGTGTTTCAAACTCTATTTCTGACATTTTTGGTCTTTTCTGATGGATCTTCACCACTGTGATGATTTAGTGGGATGTCGAGGAGATGCTGATTTCATAGAGATATCTCATTTTTGCAGGAAATGTTTTGTAGTTGTGTATTTATACCTTGGTCCCCAGGAGGGGGTGCATACTGACTGGCTTATAGATTGAAAACCCTTTTGCTTTAAATGTTTAAAAAAAAATTCCCACTGCTAATGCTTGTCTGACACATATCAGCATTTAATAGGAAACAATGAGGTGTTGAGAAGCACCTCTCAAATGACCATAATCACTGAAAACAGAATGAATCAAGAATACCAATTATCTGGATGGTTTGTGTGATAAACAAGAGCAGTGCTTTGATTCCATGTCCTGTTCTTGTGGAGTTGACATTGGGATCTGAATCATATACTGGTGAAGAGAAAAGAGGCGAGCAGCAAGCTAGGATTTGGTTTGTTAAATCAGCTGTTTTGGTCAAGAAAAATTGGCTTAAAAAAAAAGAAAAAGAAAATGTAGGAAAACTTGGTTTGAAGAGGTTTACATCATGATGACCTGTGTGCCAAAATCCAGGTGGGGAAGAGGGATTGCCATCTTTCTTGGCATCGTGAAGGACTGTTATCCTCTCTCCTGAGACCACTGGCTGGGGTCTATGGTGATGCTGCTTTTTTCCTTTAGCATTGTCCCCCAGAGCTGGGACTGGAGTCATCCTTTTCCTCCTGGTGACACATTTTTCCCGCTCAGAGAGTAAGTGAGTTTACACTTGACTTGGTTTGTTTCTGATCATTGGAATTTTGTATTTAAGAGATGGTTTTGTTAGCTTACATTAGGCCACCACTGCTGGAGAGGTCTGGGACACCTTCTGGCCTGTGAGTTTAGGAACTGTTATGCCCAGAGTTCGGGGTCCCCAATAATCCACCACTAAGGAGCCTTTTCCAATGCAGAAGCAAAGAGTCTTTATTCAAACCGGGTTTGGCTCTCAACCTCTTTCTGGCGCAGCAGTGAGGTGAGAGAGCAAGCCGGGCTGGAACAATGAGTTTTATGGGGTAGGATAATTGGGAGGGCTTAGGAATTGGTCACTTGAATTAGGGTCTTTCTGTGGTTTAGCCTTATTAGGACCCTCGCTGTGTTCCTGGAGTTTCATTGGTCCATTTGGGTGGTGGTCGGGGAAGCTAGGACATTGCTGGCACACCTGTAGCCCCTCCCAGAAAAGGGAGGGGGTTTAGGCAGGGGGCCCAGCCCTATAGGACAAGATGGAGGGGAGTTCACTTCCTTTCAGAACCATCAGCCTGTGAAGTCCCTGTTTGTTGCCTGTTATTTGCTTGCTTTCTAATTACTTTGGCCTCAAATTTCAAGATAATTGCTATGTGGAATCTGAAAAGGCAATCCTGAAGGGTGTTATTGGTGATGAGCTTGCTGAGTGCCTTCACTAGAAGTAGTCAAGTCTACAGCTGAATTTTTCTCAAAGTTGAATAACAAATGGAAATAATTTTGAACTGCAAAGATATTGCAGTGCTGTCTTTATGATTATAGTAACTGACTCCTTGAACATATAATTGAACTACAAAGTGAATTATGCCTTTATTCAAATTTAATGAAATTTTTGATTTTGCTGAAATGTGTATATTAGTTTGTTTTCCTTTTCCAATGCAAAAATTGCTAGTGAGGGGAAATGATTAGTTTTATTACGGTTTATAAATTAATAAATGGGATATTTAATTCTGTAAAAATAAAAAAGATTATTCAATGTTTTGTTTAAAAATTACTTATGAACAACTTATGATAACCAAATTTTGGCTAAGATAACCTTAAGTGCTAGTTATTACATTGGAAAGTGGCAAAGAAAAAAATTTAAAATCTGTCTTTATTAAGTATGGAAAGATATGGTCGTGGCCTGGTCTGTTACTGACTCTTTCCCCTAAAGCAAGCAGGATGTGGGGGAAGGGAGACATGTGGCAAGGCAATATGCATGCCCACTTTCCCAATATGCTAATTTAAAGTCTCCTTCTCGCCATGAAAAACTTAGAAATGCGTCTGGGATTTCTGTGCATGTATATAGAGAGAAGCTGGCTTTAAACAAAATGCGCGCAACTGTTCCATTTTTGGGCATTTAGATAGGGTTTTAAGCTTGACTCTCTTTACAAAAGCTACAGAAATGAAAAACCCCAGAACTGGTTTTTAGCCTCAGAAAGATGGCGGATTTGATCCAAGAAAAAGCAGATTGGTATTTTCATAATAAAGAGTGGTTTTTAAATAGCTAATGAACCATGTTAAAAAATTAACTTTAAGGCCTTCAAAAAATCAGTAAATTGTCTGTTACAAAAAAATTGCCACAGAAAATGTTTTGAAATAATTATAATTGACTCCAGAATCTCAAAGAAATTGTTGAAATATAAATAAATAATGTATTAATTATAAAGATCTAAGTAGCCCAGGAAGGCTGGCTATACCCATTGTTTATGGAGAAAGGGTCTGGTTTCTCTTCTCCAGCAGACAGGTAGGCTAGTTTCTCCGCCAGTATCTATCTTTAAAGAATGTGAAAATTTTGCATTTGAATGACTACAAGTTTGCTTTTTGACTTGCCTAGCAGAAAAAAATTATGGTCGTTTTAAAAAGTCAAGCTGCTAGAGAGAAACCAGAATGATGGCATAGGTAAACACCTAAACTGCTGCCTCACACAACAATTTCAAAACTACAGCTAAAAGACAGAATGGACATCAATCAGCCAGAACCACAGGAAAGCTGGGTGAGTGGAAATTCTACAACTAGAAGAAAAGAGAAGGGCTCATGGAGACTCAGAGGAACTGCAAAAAAGATGAGTTATGGAGACATGCTCTTAGAGAGGAAGAGTGGCAGAGGGCCTGGCTGGCTTCCTCTAGCAGGAGGGAGACAGAAACTCCCGACTGCACTAAACCCCAGTTCCAGGTGAGACTCATAGGTGGGGGAGTCTGGACTGTCATGAAAAAGGAGGAGTGCACAGAAACTTAGGACAGCCATGAAAGGCAAAGGTCTGGAGGTGCACGAGCGTGAGTGCACACAAGAGGGCTGACTGCTAATTGTGTCACTGGGTTTCTTGAGCAGAAGGAAGATAGAACCTCCTAACTATGCTGAAATCCAGCTCCAACTGCACTGAACCCCAGTTTGGGGGAAGACCCTAAGGACCCAGACTCATACAGGTCCCTGGAGTACATGGAAACTCAGGGGAGCAGGAAAGGCAGAGAGAGGTCTAGAGGTACACAAGCATAAGTGTGAGCAGAGAGGGCTGCAGCAATTGGTAGAGTAGCTTTGTGTGCTAGGTGTCCTATATGGCCTAGTAGCTCCGCCTTCCCAGTTACCTGAGGTGGACTCTCTTGGTGCACCCCTTTGTGGACTGTGTGTATAGCCTTGTTGTAGTTAAGTCTTGATTGTTGTTGGTATCACTGGGGGGAATTGATACCAACAGCGATTACGAGGGACATTGACACCCAGGGGCCGTGTAGGGCAGGGCTCATGGGAATTCAAGGATGTCTGCTCAGCCCTGAGATCCACCCCATCCAAACTGCACACAGAAGCTTTTGCAATCTTGCAAGTCTTATATCATAAGGCTGACTCCAGAACAGAAGTTCTCCCAGTACAGACACAACTGATCCTCACAACCAATTGGCTTGGAGGTCAATTTCCCCCAGTGATACCAACAACAATCAAAATTTAACTACAACAAGGCTGTACACACAGTCCACAAAGGGGTGCACCAGGAGAGTCCATCTCAGGTAACTGGGAAGGCAGAGCTACTGGTCCATATAGGACACCTAGCACACAAAGCTCGTCTACCAACTCAGAGAAGCAGCAAAAATGTGGACACAAAGGAACAGATCACAAACGAAAGAAATAGAGGAAAACAAATGACTGGATATAGAGTTCAAAACCACAGTTATAAGGTTTTTCAAGAATTTCTTAGAAAAGATGGATAAATTTAGCAAGACCCAAGAGGAGATGAAAAAGAACCAACTAGAGATGAAAAAGGACCAACTAGAAATTAAAAATACACTGATTGAAAAAAAAATATTATACAGAGACCTAACAGCAAAGTAAAGGAATGCAAGAATCAAGTCAAAGATTTGAAATACAAAAAAAACAGAAAACCCTCAACTGGAAAAGCAAAACGAAAAAGATAGTGTAAAGAGCCTCTGGGACAACTTCAAGTGTACCAACATCAGAATTATTGGGGTGCCAGAAGAAGAAAGAGAACAAGATACTGAAAACCTATTTGAAGAAATAATGACTGAAAACTTCCCCCACCTGGTGAAAGAAATAGACTTACAAGTCTAGAAAGTACAAAGAACCCCAAACAAAAGGAATCCAAAGAGGACCACACCAAAACACATCATAATTAAAATACCAAGAGCAAAAGACAAAGAGGATATTAAAAGCAGCAAGAGAAAAACAGTTCATTACCTACAAGGGAGCACCCATACGACTGTCAGATGATTTCCCAACAGAAACTATGCAGGCCAGAGGGAGCACCCATACGACTGTCAGGTGATTTCCCAACAGAAACTATGCAGGCCAGAGGGAAGTGGCAAGAAATATTCAACGTGATGAATAGCAATAATCTACAACCAAAAATACTCTATCCAGCAAAGCTATCATTCAGAATTGAAGGGCAGATAAAGAGCTTCACAGATAAGAAAAAGCTAAAAGCAAAACCAAACCAGTATTATATAAAATGCTGGAAGGTACTCTTTAAGAAGAGGAAGAAGAAGAAAAAGGTAAAGATAAAAATTATGAAGAACAAATACATAACTATCAACCAGTGAATGTAAAAATCAAGTTAAAAATCTGATGAAGAGAATAAACTGGTGAATATAATAGAATCAGGGGCATAAAAAGGGAGTGGACTGACAATTCTCAGAGGGAAAGGAGTGAGGGGGGTGCAGGGAGAGACTGGACAAGAATTATACACCTATAGATGAGGAAAATGGGGCAGAGGAGGTAAGGGCAGAGGAAGGGATGGGAACCAGGTGGAGGGGAGCTATGGGGGAAAAAGAGGAATAATAGTAATAATCCGAACAATAAAGATTTATTACATAAATTTAAAAAAGTCACTTAGGCTGGGTCTGTTTTGTCACCCTCAAGTGTGGTTTTCCAGAGCCACTGGAAACTTAAAGACTTTGAGGTTCCCTAAATCTAATGATAAAAACTTGTTTAAGCCAAAACTGGTTTGGCTCAGTGGATAGAACTTCGGCCTGCAGACTGAAAGATCCCAGGTTCAATTCCAGTCAAGGGCATGTATGTTGGTTGCAGGCACATCTCCAATAGGGGGCATGTAGAAGGCAGTTGATCAATGTTTCTCTCTCATTGATGTTTCTAACTCTCTATCCCTCTCCCTTCCTTTCTGTAAAAAATCAATTATATATATGTGTGTATATATATAAATATGTTCATTAACATAAATTTGCCTCATGAAAAATTTGGGACATTTCACGGGCCTTGAAATGTTTTCAAAGGTGTTCTCTCTTCTTAAAGGAAATATTTATTTATTTATTTATTTATTTATTTATGTATTTATTTTTTTTTTATTGTGCTATATGTATACATATCTCCCCATTGCCTCTCTCCTCGCAGACATACCCCTACTCCCAGTGTCTACTGTTCATTGGTTATGCTTATATGCATGCATACAAGTTCTTTAGTTGATCTCTTATCCACCCACCTCTCCTTAATCTTCCTGCTGTAATTTGACAGTCTGTTTGATGCTTTACTGCTTCTGTGTCTATCCTTTTGTTCATCAGTTTATAATGTTCTTTATTATCCACAAATGAATGAGATCATGTGGTGTTTCTCCTTCATTGACTGGCTTATTTCACTAAGCATAAGGCTCTCCAGTTCCATCCAGGTTGCTGCAAATGGTAAGAATTCCTTCTTTTTAATGGCAGCATAGAATTCCATTGTGTAGATGTACCATAGTTTTCTGATGCACTCATCTGCTGACAGGCACCTAGGCTGTTTCCAAATTGTAGTTATTATAAATTGTAAATTGTGCTGCTATGAACATAGGGGTGCATAAATACTTTCTGATTGGTGTTTCTAATTTCTTAGGATATATTCCTAAGAGTTTGGATTGCTGTGTCAAATGGGAGATCCATTTTTAGTTTTTTGAAGAAACTTCATACTGTTCTTCAAAGTGGCTGCACCAATCTGCATTCCCACCAACAGTGCACAAGGGTTCCTTTTTCTCCCCATCCTCGACAACACTTGTTGATTTGTTGATGATTGCCATTCTGACAGTGTAAGATGGTATCTCATTGTCGTTTT
>PVJN01038090.1:0-20549 GCA_004026805.1 Lasiurus borealis
CCGTGGTGGAGTGTAGAGCTCCTCTGAATCCACGTGCTTGCACCAATTGGGGACCAGTGTTCTGGGGTTTGTAGCTGTTCGGTGGGTGCTGTAGTTGTAGATTGCCCAGGCATTTCAGGCTTCCGATAACATCCACTTTCCTGTCAGCCTTTTTCTTATCCATATGTATGAACTTTGTATATATCCTGGATTAGAGTCCTTTTGGAATATAGTGTTATAAATATTTTCTTTTACTTAGTTGCTTTCCTTCATTCTCTTTTTGGTGTCTTTGATGAACAGAAACTTAAAATTTTAATGCAGTTTGTTTTCTCATCATTTTATATTTAGTGCTATTTTGGGTTCTATTTAAGATTTTTGACTCTCTTAAGGTCCTGAAGGTATTTTTCTATATTTTCTTCTAGTAGCACTATTATTTTATTTTTTCTATTTAGAGCTACATACCATCTGGAGATGGTATTGTGTACACTGTAAGATATGGAGTTAAGATTTAGGAAACTTGTTTTTGTCACTTGGACAGTTGCACTTATTGAGAAGACTATTCTTTTCCAGCTGCACTGCAGTATTATTTGTCTCATAAATCAGGTGACAGGACATGTCTGTTTCAATTCTGTTCTTATTTTCCTTGCACCACTAGACTGTGTCTTGATATTTGTATTTTATTTGTGCTCATTAGGTGTTTGTTGAAATATGAGTAAGCCAATGAATGAGCCTCCATTTGTAGCATTATTTCTGTAAAAAATATTTTTTAAGTTTCAAAGTATTGACTTAAAAAAAGATTATTTGGGACATAATTGATTTAGCATTGAGAAATGGGCTTATTTTATGCAAGAGTTTTGGCAGCTCCTCTGACTGATGCTATGACTTAAAAACATTTATTTTAGGATGTTGTATCTATTCTGTTAATGTTCTTTCCTCTATAATAGCCTAAATATCATATAAAATGTCTTTCTATTTTTCTGAAACCATACACCATCTCTATTTGATTAACATTAGTCTATAAGAGGGTATTTGGTTAGTTGACTAAATCCCGAATAATTTGAAGAAACAAACTAACAGATCCCTTTGTAACCAAACAAATTAATCTGCTAGAGAACTAGACAAAATAAAACGTCAAAGCCAGCTTTCATTAGAGAGCATTGAGATGTCTACATTTGTTTAGTTTAACTTATATTATATTTTATTATTGTGGTTCTATTTGCTTCTTAAACAAGAAATGTTCGGTCACATGGTTTACTCATGCTATTGGAACTTAATTATTTTTAACTTTGCTTTCTGTATTTTTGTTAGACTTTAATTTTCACATAAGTCCTTTTTTATCTCCCATTTTGGACATTCTTTATTGTGGTGTTCTTTCTTGAGGTATTATGAGAGAACAAGAAGTTTCCTAAAAGAGCATGAAGAAGTAAATGTTAAGACTGTTTACAGATTGCTTCAAGTCCCTGTTACTGTGGATTACAAAGTGGGAACATTTAACTTCAAAGCACATCTGGCTGCTGTTATAAAATCAGAAAGTAGAGTGTTCTTTTTCCCAAATAGACTCAAGAACACGCTTTGCTATGAATAATTCTCATTACATATTAAAAATAGTCATGAGACAAACTCAGTGTATTATGAATGAATAACGACAGAAGATTTGTCCTTGTTCAGTGTTTGTTGTTGCTTTTAAATACTAGAATAGATTTTCTCTTTTTATTTTTTTTTATTTTCTTGGTCCATTGGAAAAATGAAATTTATGATAACCAAGTGAGTCCTTAACTTCTGTGTTTAATGGCTTTTAAAGATGAAGAGCATGAACTAGGAGTTACTGCATAGTTGAAAGGCCACATTGTAGTCAGCTAAACCAGTATTTTGTATCCTGCTTGTAAATGTAGAGTGGAGTAAAAATAAGTCACAAATGGTTTTCTTGGCTTTTGGTTTTAAATTTTAAGTTTAATTAGAGCTTGAGCATCTTTGAGAATTCTCTGTTTTCCTGTTCCTTTATTTTCTCCCTTAAATTTAATTCTCCACGAATTAGAGGTTTATGTATTTTCAGATTTGCATGTATCTTTGTAAAACTTACTTTCTATGCTGGTTTTCTCTATTCTGAAAATAGAGAATAGTTATTTACTTTTCATATGTACACCTTCAGACAATAAATATTTATCGAGTGCACTTTGCTGCCTGCTGAACCTTTGCTGCCTCTATTTTTAAAACAGCTAAGTATATATAGTACAATGTTATTTGCTAAAGATTAAGTTCTCTGGTATTATATTTAAGTTGATTTGATTGTCTTAATGAATGTTTCCCAAAGTACAAATACTCATTTATATACCTACTGGAAGTGCTCCACATTTGGAACACTCTTATTGTCAAATTTTTAATATATGCCAGTCTGGTGGTGGTAAATACTATCACAATGTGATATCACTTTACATTTTTTAAAATAAACAGATTGAGCATATTTTTATGTTTGCTAGTAATTCAGATTTCTTCATCAGTGAAACTGTCTCAAGTTTTCCCCATTTTTTTCCTAATTGGGTGTTCTTTTTAAAATTTTAAAGACCTTCTTTATATGTTTTAGAAACAAAGCATTCATGCAAACATCTCCTCCTAATTTATGATTTCTCTTTTCACTTTATTTTTATCTTTTTTGGAGAGAAGTTTTTATTTAAAACTAGAGACCCAGTGCATGGGGGTGTGTGTCCCTTAGCCCAGCCTGCACCCTCTCCAACCTACTGGGATCGGGCCTAAACAGGCAGTCGGACATCCCTCTCACAATCCAGGACTGCTGGCTCACAACTGCTCGCCTGCCTGCCTTCCTGTGTGCTTCTAACTGCTTCTGCCTGCCAGGCTAATCACCCCCTAATCACTCCCCTGCCAGTCTGATTGATGCCTAACTGCTCCCCTGCCATCCTGTTTGCTCCTAACTGCCCTCTCCCACAGGCCTGGTCACTCCTAACTGCCCTCCCCTGCAGGCTTGATCACCCCCAACTGCCCTCCCTTGCAGGCCTGGTCCCTCCCAACTGCCCTCGCCTGCTGGCCTGATAACCCACAACTGCCCTACTTTGCAGACCTGGTCCCTCCTAACTGCCCTCTCCTGTTGGCCATCTTGTGGTGGCCATCTTGTATCCACAAGGGGGCAGCCATCTTGTGTGTGGAAGTGACAGTCAATTTGCATATTACTCTTTTATTAGATAGGACAGATGCCTGGTGCATTGATAGGGGCCAGCTGGTTTGCCCTGAAGGGTGTTCCGGATCAGGTTGAGAGTTCCCTTGGGATGTGGGGTGGCCTGGGTGAGGGCCTATAGTGGTTTTCAGGCCAGCCACACCCCCTGGCAACCCAAGTGGAGGCCCTGGTATCTGGGATTTATTTATCTTCTATAAGAGAAAATTTATAGCCTTTAGTAGAGGCCAGGGCAGGCCAAGCTGGTAGGAAAGCTTGGCTTCCTCCATCACTGGGGAAACCCAAGCCTCCTGCTCCCTTCTTGGCTGCAACCATTTTTGTTGGGATTTATTTATCTTCTATAATTGAAACTTTGTAGCCTTGAGTGGAGTTCAAGACTGACCATGGTGTGCGGGAAGCTTGGCTTCCTCCATTGCTAGGGAAACCTAAGCCTCCTGCTTGCTCCATGGCCACAGCCATCTTGGTTGGGTTAATTTGCATACTCGATCCTGATTGGATGATGGGTGTGGCTGATGGGTGTAGCAGAGCTATGATCAGTTTCTTATTACTCTTTTACTAGGATTATCAAATTTATTTAAATTTTTTGCTTATGCTTTTTTTGGTTTATTTTTAAAGAAATCTTCTCTACAACAAGGCCATAAAGTCATACTTGTGGATTGTCTTCTGAAAGTTCTGCTTTTAATTATAAGTATTTAACCCATAGGAAATTATTATGTATGGTGTGAGGAAGGGATGTGATGTTATTTTCTTCTACTTGTTGAACACATCCTAATTTTCTCAATAATTTGGAGTGCTATATCTTTCATGAATAATATGCTCATATGTATTTGAGTTTCTGGTACTTCCTAGTTCCATTGACTTATCTTCATTGTTGTAGTTTTATGTCATACCACCTTGAACTTTTTTTTCAGGTTTGTCTTTCTTCTTCTTGTCCCTTTATTTATTTATGCATATTTTATTATGAGCTTCTTAAGTTTTCTAAAAACTCTACTTTGATATTGGTTTGGGTAAATCAATCACTACATTAGGTTAATGAGAATTGGCATTTTTACATTATTGAAACTATTCAAAAATAGGCTGCACAGGGATCATGAAAGTACAGTAGTGTTTGCAGAAGTTATGCTTTATATTTCATTTGTTAGTGGGCCACTGAAAATAAATTAAGCAATAGCCATTTAAAAAAAAAACTGAATATTAAGACATTTAGAAAACATTTTCATAAAGTAGCTTAATTCTTTATTTTATCAAATAATAATTAAAACTCAAAAATTAATAAGCCCTTATTTTTAAAATTTCAGATAGAAAATCCTCGGTACCTGAGACAGAAGCCTATCCCAGTTTCTCTGGTAGGTGAGAATTCCATTGGACTTTTCCTACAGATAGATATTTTTAAATAAAATAAGTCATTTACAGAAAATAGTCTAGCTCCATATTATAAAACACAATTGTCTTATGAATCCTATCATTTGAAAGTGGATAAATAATTTTTTTTTCTCCAGTGTTGGCATCATTTTGGCATGAACTTTAGGCAATATAGAAATTTACTTGGGGGTTTAGGATAAACCATCCCTAAAAAAGTATTGACTAATTCTCACTGATTCAACAGATGACTCCCAAATTCAGCCTGAGAAAATCCAGCAGTTTCCATGAGGATCATTTACTCTCTCGAATGCATGAGAAAGAGGTAGGCTGAGATATTTTTATATGCTTAATTATTGACACTATTTTAATATTTTGTATAATACGAGGCTTCAGGTTTAGTTAGAATGATGATGTATGGTAGGAAGAGGTTGTCTTTTGTACACATATGAAGTCATGATGTAGGGTAGGTAGAGTTTGTCTTTCTACATTAAAACATTTTTTTTTATTGATTTCAGAGAGAAAGTGAGAGGGAGAGAGAGATAGAAACATTGATGGGAGAATAATTGATCAACTGGCTGCTTCCTGCATGCCCCCCACTGGAAACTGAGCCTGCAACCTGGGCATGTGCCATGACTGGGAATTGAATTGTGGCAATTCCCAGTTATAGGTTCATAGGTCAACTACTGAGCCACTCCAACTGGGCATAGATGCTTTTAAGAATTTTTAAAATTCAATTTCAGTTTGGTTATTTTCAATATTATGAAGTTTTCTTACCACCCTATTTATAAACTACCACAAAAGGCATTGGCTTTTTTCTTAGATATTTAAAATAATATCATGGGCATAGAAGTTTATTTTTATTTTTTGTTGGTGATGGAGGAAGAGGGCTCTTAAAAAAAAGTCCATCTGGTATAATTATTACTGCTGATCTCAATAATATTCTTTTCTTATTGACTTTATTTGGGTGACATTGGCTAATAAATTATATAGGTTTGAGCTCAGTAATATTCTGTCTGTTGTTTTGTAGCTCCAATTTAAGGCATGCAGGATGTTTTTTCCATAATGAAATCCTAGTGTTTAAAAAAATATTGTGAAATAAAAATAAATATTTAAAAAATCTTTTGTGAGGGTAATATTGCTTATATTCAGATGCACCTCCTTTTGAACTCTTGATATGAATTTCTTCCTTTTCAGTAACTGTCAATTATTTTTGCAAGTCATCCCAAGTAATTTCCAACCATTTTTCCTTTTATTTTGCTCTATTTTTTACTGTTGAGGCTGTTTACCATAGAATAAATAAAATAATTGAAGGGAAGTGGTGGCTTTTTGAAATTTTTTTGGTCTTTCATGAAATAATATCTTTATGATGACATTTTGGGTCAGGGCTAGGCATACCAATGCTACCCACATATGTGTTGAAAGAAAAAATATTTACAGTTATCATGTGTTGCATCAGAGATTCTTTTTTAAATGTGTGTGGTTTTATTTTTTCCACACCCTTATGTTTTTGTTTTCCTTTTTGGCATACTATAAAAATATTTTGACATCATTCAGAAGTTTGCATGTAAACATCAACTTACTCCATATCTTAAAATATAGTCAGTGTACATTTGGTCTAAAATAACCCTTGTGCAATTACATAGTCATTTCTGACTTATTTGAAAAAATGTTTTCTTCATCTTAAAATATTTGAAAGTATATGCTGAGTGGCCTCAAAGTGTGAACTATCTTAGTTTATACTTTCTTTTAAAGTAGTATTTATGAGTTTCAAAATAGCTTATGTAGCTTTGTATTGAAGAAATTGGGGAAATTATAGATATCTAAAAAGAAGGAAATAAAATCACATATAAAATTAACATCTGGAAATAAAAAGAGTGGTAAAATGTCATTGTATTGTCTTTTGGGTTTTCATTGTGTCCTTAAAACATATTTTTTCTTAGGCATTTGAGATCTATGCTGGTATATATTGTTTTGTGTATTTCAAGTATTCTTGCTATTAAATATTGCTCCGAAGCATCTGTTTTTAAGGTCTGTATTTCATAGTAGAGACCCAGTGCATGGATTTTGTGCACCAGTGGGGTTCCTTGATCTGGCCTGCTCCCTCTTGCAATCTGAGGGCCCTCAGGGATGTTAGATAGCCAGTTTTGGCCTGATCCCCACAGGTCAGATCTAGACAGGAGGGAGCCCGATCTTCACAGGCCTGTTCCAGACAAGAGGGAGCCGATCCTGTGTGTTGAGCATCCCCTGGTGGTCAGTGTGCATCATAGCAACTGGTCTACTGGTCGACTGGTCGTTTAGTTGCTTAAGCATATAGATATAGATATAGGTATAGATATAGATATAGATTATGGAAATATGTCTATTTAATTGAACTTATTCCTATTGTTAGGTATTGAGTATGTTTATAATTTTCAATAACATAAATACCTCTGGGAAGAACATCCTTAAATCTGTCTTTATATGCATCTCCAAATATTTCTTTGGGATAATGAATAATATCTTATAGAATTTATCTGGGTACTGAAGCAGTTAGTAAAGGATTGAATTCTGTTGAAATTTTATTTTTTATTTTTTTGGCTCTACAAACTTTATTTTTTTTAAATTTAATCTTTATGGTTCAGATTATTATTACAATTGTTCCTCTTCCCTCTCCCCTGCCCCCTAGCTCCCTTCCACCTGGTTCCCACCCCACCTCCTGCCCTTACTTCCCTCACCACTGTTCTCATCCATAGGTGTATGCTTTTTGTCCAGTCGCTTTGTGCACCCTCAACACCCCTTTCGCCCCGAGAATTGTCAGTCCACTCACTTTCTATGCCCCTGATTCTATTATATTCACCAGTTTTTTCTATTCATCAGATTTTTTATTCATTTGATTTTTAGATTCACTTGTTGATAGACATGTATTTGTTGTTCATAATTTTTATCTTTACCTTTTTCTTCTTCCTCTTCTTTTTTTTTCTTTTTAAAATATATTTTATTGATTTTTCACAGAGAGGAAGGGAGAGAAACAGAAAGTCAGAAACATATGCCCAAACCGGTTTGGCTCAGTAGATAGAGCGTCGGCCTGTGGACTGAAAGGTCCCAGGTTCAGTTCCGGTAAAGGGCATGTATCTTGTTTGCAGGCACATCCCCAGTGCAGGAGGTGACTGATCTAGGTTTCTCTCTCGATGTTTCTAACTCTCTATCTCTCTCCCTTCTTCTCTGTAAAAAAATCAATAAAACATATTAAAAAAAAAGATCCTGGAACTGATGGGTTTAAAAAAAAAAGAAACATAGATGAGAGAGAAATATTGACCAGCTGCCTCCTGCACACCCCCTACTGGGGATGTACCCGCAATCAAGGTACGTGCCCCTGACCAGAATTGAACCTGGGACACTTCAGTCCGCAGGCTGATGGTCTATCCACAGAGCCAAACCGGTTTTTTCTTTTTTCTCTTAAAAAATACCTTTCAGCGTTTCATATAATGCTGGTTTGGTGGTGATGAACTCCTTTAGCTTTTTCTTATCTGTTAATCTCTTTGACCTTCAATTATGAATGGTAGCTTTGCTGGGTAGAGTAATCTTCATTGTAGGTTCTTGCTATTCATCACTTTGAATATTTCTTGCCACTCCCTTTTGGCCTGCATAGTTTCTGTTGAGAAATCAGCTGACAATAATATGGGTACACCCTAGTAGGTAATGAACTGTTTTTCTCTTGCTGCTTTTAATATTCTCTCTTCTCTTGGCATTTTAATTATGATGTGTCTTGGTGTGGCCCTCTTTGGATTCCTTTTGTTTGAGGTCTGTGCACTTCCTGGACTTGTAAGTCTATTTCTTTCACCATGTAGGGGAAGTATTCAGTCATTATTTCTTCAAATAGGTTTTCAGTATCTTGCTCTCTCTCTTCTTCCTGCACCCCCATAATTCTGATGTTGGTACGCTTGAGGTTTTCCCAGAGGCTCCTTACACTATCTTCAAATTTTTGGATTCTTTTTCCTTTTTGCTTTTCCAGTGGAGTGTTTTCTGCTTCTTTGTATTTCAAATCTTTGACTTGATTCTTGTGTTCCTCTAGTCTGCTGTTAGGTCTCTGTATAATATTTTTTATTTTAGTCAGTGTATGTTTAATTTCTAGTTGGTCCCTTTTCACATCCTTGAGGGTCTTGATAAATTTTTTGGCCTTTTCTAGGGAATTCTTGAAAAACCTTATAACTGTGGTTTTGAACTCTTTATCCAGTCATTTGCTTTCCTCCATTTCTTTTCTTTGTGATCTGCTTCTTTGTATCTGCATTTTGGCTGCTTCCCTGAGTTGATAGAATGGCTTTGTTTGCTAGGTGTCCTACAGGGCCCTGTGGCTCAGTCTCCCTAGTTACCTGAGGTGGACACGCTTGATACACCCCTTTGTGAACTGTGTGCTCAGCCCTGTTGTAGTTAAGTCTTAATTGTTGTTGGTATCACTGGGGGGAATTGACCTCCAGACCAATTGGCTGTGAGGATCAATTGTGTCTATGCTGAGAAAACTTCTGTGCTGGAGACAGCCTTATGAGATAAGACTTATAAAATTGCAAAAGCCTCTGTGCTCAGCTTGAATGGGGTGGAGTCTCAGGGCTGAGTGAGCAGTCTTGGTTTCCTGTCAGCCCTGCCCTATGAGGCCCCTGGTTCTCAGTGTCCCTTGTTAATCACTGTAGTCCTCTGTGCGTGCACTCACACAAATGCCTGTGTGCACCTCTGCCTTTCTGGCTCCCCTGAGTTTCCGTGCATTCTGGCGACCTGTATGAGTCTGGGTCCCCAGGGTCTCACCTGAAACTGGGGTTCAATATAGTTGTAACTGGAGTTCAGTGCAGTTGGGAAGTTCCATTTTCCTCCTGCTAGAGCATGCCAGTGACACACTCATCAGTCCTCTCTAGGTGCACTCGTATGTGTGCTTCCAGTCCTCTGCCCTTCGCAGCTTCTCCCTAGTTTCCCTGTGCTCCTCCCTTTTCCTGGCAGTCCAGACTCCCCCTGTATAAGTCTTGGACCTTAGGGTTTCGCCTGCAACTGGGGTTCAGTGCATTTGGGAGTTTTCATCTCCCTCCTGCTAAAGAAATACAGCCAGGCACTCAGCCACCTATCCTCTCCACACGCGCACGTCTCCGTACCTCAGCTTTTTGCAGCTCCTCTGGGTCTCTGTGAGCCCCTCTCTTTCCCTCTAGTTGTAGAACTTCCACTCAGTCAGCTTTCCTGTGATTCTGGATGATGTCCTTTCTTTTAGCTGTAGTTTGAGGTTGTTGTGTGAGGCAGTAGTTTAGGTGTTCACCTATGCTGCCATCTTGTTTTCTCTCTCAATCGTGTTGAAATTTTAGAGTTCTAAAATAATTAACCGTTAGAAATCAAACTTTATAAAATACAACTTCCACTTAAAATTTATAATTGTGTGGAAAATGCATAGATATTAAATGAGCAATATTTGCAGTATTATTTTATTATAGTTAAAAAAATTAAAGTAGTTTTATTTTCGTGTCTAAAAATATACCTACAAAATACTTTAAGATGTTCTTTATATTTTCAGTTTATTTGGGGCATTGTGAGAAATCATATGCTTAGTGATAGCCATCCTTTATTTTAACTATCGTCTTCACTTACAAACATACTTAGACTTGTTTGCCTTTGTAATTGCTGACACATTTCCTGTTATAGCCACATCATAGGATTGTGTGACTCTGAGCGTCATCAAGCAGTAGGTTGGTGTTTGTTTTTTTTAGTAAACTTAAAAAAATTTCTGACATAGATTAAGATGTTTGGAAAACTGTTGTCACTTAAAGTGAAAGAAGACACAACACAATGAGGGAGATAAATTTTCAGAGCAATCATCAGTTTTTAGAGAGCAGATGGTAGAAATTGCTCTTTTGTGAAATAAAATAGAATATTTCCTTTCAAACTCCCTTCTACCCATATTGAATATTCCCACCTTTGCCTTAGAGGGGATGTTGCTTCTTTCTTGCATGTAATGCCAATTAGGCATTTTTTCCTTGTGAATCTGTTAGTTAAATCTAGAATTTAAATGAATCCAAGATAATTAAATCCATAGTCATTGACATAATAAATGAAAGAACTGATATTTTAAAACAGTTGTGAATGTACCATTCAGATATATACAATCTCACAACATATAATAAATAATTATACCAAGGAATACTATTGTAAAAAGGGAAAGGTTAGATCATGGCCAATATCCCAAATGTTTGCTGTCTATCTTTCCCCATCATAACTCTCTTCAACCCTCCCTAGAAGATTTATATAATTATCTTGATATAACTATCCTGATTTTTCTGATGATAATTTCCCTCCTTTGTTTTTAAAGTTGATTTTACCACCAATTCCTACATCCTTAAAAATGAAAATATTTTTGAAAAAGGGGTACACCAAGAGTGTCTACCTTAGGTAACTGGGGAGGCAGAGCTACTGGGCCACATAGGGCAACTAGCACACAAAGCTACGCTACCAATTCAGAGAGGCAGCGAAAATATGGAGACAAAGAAACATCACAAACTAAAGAAATGGAGGAAAACAAATGACTGAATATAGAGTTCAAAACCACGGTTATAAGATTTTTAAAGAATTTTCTAGAAAAAAATGGATAAACTTAGCAAGACCCAAGAGGAGATGAAAAAGGATCAACTAGAAATTAAACATACACTGACTGAAATAAAAAATATTATACAGAAACTAACAGCAGACTAGAGGATTGCAAGAATCAAGTCAAAGATTTGAAATACAAAGAAGCAAAAAACACTCCACTGGAAAAGCAAAAAGAAAAAAGAATAAAAAGATGTGAAGATAGTGTAAGGAGCCTCTGGGACAACTTCAAGCGTGCCAACATCAGAATTATGGGGGTGTCAGAAGAAGAGAGAGAGCAAAATACTGAAAACCTATTTGAAGAAATAATGACTGAAAAATGAAAATGTTTTTATTGTAGTGGATTTTGAACTTTATATAACTAGAACTAAATTTATATATTCTTGAGTGTCCATCTTCCCTTTATAAGTGCACATTTATATAAGGGAACATTTAAGGAAGAACTAATTCCAATATTAGAAATATATTTTGAGATCATAGAGAAGGGGATGCTTTTTGACTTATTTTATGGGGGAGACCCTGACAGCAAAACCAAAAGGACATTACAAGAAATAAATCTCAAAAATAAAAATTTAACAACCAGGTTTATTATCAATACATTGAGAAAAAACATTTAATAAATGATGCTGGTATAACTTTTCATTTACCTGGAGAAAGTAAAACTGGGTCTTTATCCTCTAAAAACAAAAACAAACATGAATTCTGGATGCATTAAAAACTTAACCTACAAATGCCCAATCAAAAAGTTTCAAAACAACACAAAAATCTTGCAAAAAAAAAAAAAAATTCCTAGGAATTGAAAGGCCTTTCTAACCTTCGATCCTTTTGAAATCCAGAAACTATAAAGAAAATTATAGAAATATTTAACCAAGTGCAATAAAATTTTTTATGGTAAAATATAAACCATATCAATAGAAAAATCATAGATTTGGGGGGAATATTTGGGACAGACTCTATGAATGCGTACAGCATACCAGGAGGTCTTACGGATTGACAGACAAAACGTGGATCAAATTGTGAAAGGCCATTTTACAGAAAAACATATTCATATGGCTCCAAAACATCTGAAAGGAGCCAAGTCAGGGTAGTGTTCAGGAAAATGCAAATTAGAGTAGTAATGGATATCTACTCTGGTAGAAATGTGAATCTCCCTTTAATAGAAGGTAACATCTATGAAGGTATATTCACCATTGACTCATCTGCATGTCTTCTGAGACTCCATCCTGTGACATCAAAGCCTAGTTGTAGGATGCATGTAGACAGTATTTTTATGTGGCTTTATTTGTAGTGGAAAAACACTGAGAATAAAGTGAATATTCATTAAGGGGGATGGTTGAATAAATTTTGTTTTCTCCTCATTAAGAAATAATTGACAATGAAAAAGAATGAATGAGACTATAGCAGGTATTTTTTTAGAGAGTTCCATGAGGTAGTGCCCAGAGAGAGAGCAAGATGCAGAAAGTATTTTTTTTTTGTATGCAAAACATTCATAATACAAAAACTATGTATTGCTAAGGGTGTAGTGATTTGAAGAAGAGAATTTATTTCGCTCTCACATAACAATCAGAGTGTGTAGGGAATGTGCTCAGTGATGTCACTGGGGACCCGGATTACAGCGCCAGTCTCTGGTCGGAGGTGTAGGTAGGTTGCTTTCCAATACCTTGTCTTTAATGCCACCCTTCAGGAAGAAAGAGCACAAAGAGAAAGCCACTTTGTTTTTTAAAATGTCCAGAAGCGTTTCTACCCTATCATTCCCCTTGACCATACCTAGTCATATAATCATAATACAACAATATGTGCCCTGCTCATATTTGGTGGTGGCCATTGGGCCCCAAAGAAAGAAGAGGGAATTAGATATCTGGGGACACTAGCAGGTGCCTCAAAACCCCCTGCTGGGTATGCATTCTTGTCACGTTTGTGTATGATTCTGCGAGCATGGCAGAAGACATGAAAATATGCTAGGTTGGCCTGCGCCAGTTTGGCTAAGTAGATAGAGCATCAGCCTGTGAACTGAAGGATTTCGGGTTTGATTCCAGTCAAGGGCACATATTTTAGTTGCAGGCTCGATTCCTGGCTGTGGTCAGGGTACATGCAGGAGGCAGCCAATTGATGTGTCTCCTCATATCGATGTTTCTTTCTTTCTCTCTCACCCTCCCAACTACTCCACCTAAAAATAAATGGGGGAAAAATAGCCTTGGGTGAGGATTAACAACAATAAAAAACCACCACACATGCACACACACACAAAGAAAATATGCTAGGTGGTGGTTATGGAATATACCATGTAGGTGTTGGTGGGAGAAGTGAAAAAAGGCGAGAGATTTAGATAAAAATGGAATGAACACTGGCAAGTGCAGAGAATTTAACAAAATAACTCGCCATCTAATTATATTTGTTTTATGTAAATTATGTTTGTACATGGTATTTGACAAAATTTAAAAAATTAGAAGAAATAATAACAAACCGGCATGCACTATGTATATTAACTACCAATTCTACCCTTAATGTGTCGAGTTCTAGGAGAGTAGCAAATACTGCTTATATCTGTAAACCACAGGGATAAGGTAACAAGAGATGGATGCCTTTTTTTGTGTGTGTGCTGTGTTTATAAATTAGCAAGGTGAATAACAATCGGCAGTATGAAATATTACAGATGAACATTTTGAGGATAGGATATACTGAAGATATTAGTCAGGAAGAATCTTAATTACTAACATACAATAATTTCCTCTGACTAGTAACTAACAGAATTCTCCAGAAAGATGATTGTAACAGTTAGGTATCCAAGTGAGTAAAGTGAGGCTGATTTTATGAAGCGTTTCTTCAGCCATTCGCTGGGGTGATTTTGGGGCTATAAGTAGAAAGTATGACTAAGCAAAGACATCATTCAGCTGAGTTGCTGATAATGCTTTGGAAACTGCTGGGCAGTACGGATGGCTGAGGTCAGTAATGTTTTCGACCTTTCTATTGCAACGTGGTTACAGTAAATAAAGGAAAACAAAAAAAAAATTTAGTAAAATTACAATGGCTACAGTTTATACCTTATCAGAAAACTTAACAGTTTGTAGTTATTCTCTAATCCTGCGTTTTTTGGTACATTTTGTCCTTTTTGACAAGATTGAGGTAGATGGTCAATATTCATTCTTTGTAATAACATGAAAGGCAGTTCCTTGGTATTTCAAATGTGCAGATGATGTCCAACTAAATAACTTTAGTACATTTTCCCTTAAAAACTTATTAATAGTCATTACGCCATTATATTTTGTTTTCTGCTAAATTCAGTATCAAATGTTAACTACAATTTACACATGCAAAACTGTCATAGTAAAAAGTAGCATTTTGAATGCAAAATCCATTTTTCTGTAGAAGTGAATGTCAAATACCCGAGTGAATAGATTGTTGTGTTCCTTAAAAACCCCAAAACCCTTTATTTAAAATTTGTGCATATTCGATTGAGTCAGTGACATTGGTCATTGTCCTAAAATTTAACTAGTTATCCTGTTAGTTGGATATTTTTAAACTCAAGGAAATGCTTTTATAATAAGTAAGTGAGTACATTCACCAGCTTGATTCATTCGGTAGGAATGTCCATCCTCAGAGCTACTCTTTGATGTGCAAACTTCAGAGAAGATGAGGCCCAGGGGACTTTGGTAAATAACATTTCTTAAAGTCTTTCTAAGCAGAAATTTCAGAAATTCTAATTCCCTCAGAAATAGCTTGTGGGAATGCCCTCTAGAAAGTGAAGCTCTCCAGTTTCAGCCCTTTGCTTTAGCAGTAGGCTATCCATCGCATGACTTGTCATACGCGCCTTTTATTCCTGTGGCGTTGTCTCAGTTCTAGGAAGGAAGGAAAGAAAATATAGTATAAATTGTAGGGAGATATTTTAAATATATTTTTATTGATTTTAGAGAGAAAGGGAGAGGGAGAGAGAGATAGAAACATCAATGATGAGAATGATTTATCAGCTGCACACCCCACAGTGGGGATTGAGCCCACAACCCAGGCAGGTCCCCTAACTGGGAATCAAACTGTGATCTCCTGGTTCAACCACTGAGCCATGCCAGCTGGGCTGTAGAGCGATATTGACTAAGGAGTGTTATGAGGTGTATTGAGGAAGGAAGAATTGCTTTTGTCTGGGGAGTGTGAGGGAGATTTCATGGAAGAAGTGACATTTGAGCCAGGAGTTGAATCACATGGGAGATTTTAGCAGGGAGAGGAGAGATATGGAAGCGGAAAGCCAAGTGCATGTTTAGTTGAAGCCCATAGACCACTTGGCTGGCATATAGGGAGGGGAAGGGAAAGGAGAGGAAGAGAGTGTGGCCGAGTCAGAAATGATGTTGCTGCCAACCCCAGGCGCAGGGAACTATTGAAGCTTGACCGGGAGACAGTGTCACTGCTGGGCTGCAGAAGTCGCTGGGCAGTAGTATCTCAGATGGATTAGGAGGGAGAGGATTGGAGTGTGAGGAGGCCGTTTAATAGCTGGGGTGAGGGTGAACGAGAAAGTACTGGAGTGATGACAGTGGGGCTGAGATGAGGGGATGGAATGGGGGACTCATTGGATGCTGAGGGTAAGGGAAAAGGAGGTGTCACAAGTAAGGGACTCAAGGTAAGTAGTAGATGATTGTTGAATTCGATGTAGGAAAGGATGATCCTACTGGAGCTGTGTGGGAGGTGGCTAGAACCTATGATGAGAGGCCTACAAATGGAAACTTAAGGTTCATTCCCATGGGACATTAGAGTCAACTCCAGATAAAACCACCAGAGGCAAATGTTTACACAGGGGGAGGATGACTAAGGGACTAAACCTGGGAGATGCTGCCTTAGGAGGTGGGAGAAGGACAGGACAATGCAGAGGAGGTAGAGAAACCTCCCCCAGCGTGAGTGGAGGACCAGACAAGCCCAGGTCACAGAGCCAAGGGAAGGAAGGTCATGGTCGGAGGGCAAACTTCTGAAGACAAGAGGATGACGTGTGCCTGATCGGGTGATCAAAGGACCTTTGGCTGCAAAATGAAAATGATGTCATGTGACCTTTGAGACTGCAGTTTAATAAAGGACAAAGAAAGTGAAAGGACAGAAGAAATGGAAGTAGAAAGTATGGAATACTTGCTGAAATGCTTTTTATTAAAAATAAGAAGGGAGCCCGGCTGGCATGGCTCAGTGATTGAGCATCAACCTATAAACCAGGAGGTCTCAGTTTGATTCCTGCTCAGGGCACATGCCTGGGTTGCCGGCTTGATCCCAGTAGGGATTGTGCAGAAAGCAGCTGATTAATTCTCTCTCATCATTGATGTTTCTCTCTCTCTCTCCCTCTCCCTTTTTCTCAGAAAGCAATAAAAAATATATTTAAGAAAACAAGGGAAAAAATGATACTTTATGTTGAAAGCTGAAATATTTAAACAGCAAATTCTGACCATAACTCTTATTTGGAATTTTGAAAAATCTATCAAATAAATATTACTGATATAAAATGTGGCTTTAAACAATGAGAACTCCTAATGAATTGAAAAAAGATAGGAGCCCTTAATTTATTTTAAAAAATTAAAAGAGGTTTTAGGGAATAAAATTGAAACCCCAGTATGTGTGTTTTAGAATAATATAATGATGCTTGGGTCATCTGCCTGTCCCTCTCCCCTCCCGGTGGGAGGTAAGGTCAGTTTGCATATTACTCTTTTATTAGATAGGATGGATTAGAATGAGAGTTAGAAATGAGGTCTGTCAGACTTTAATGTGCATATTCTTTTAAATAGTAAGGAATCAGATGGTCCAATACTTTTATAATTGAGAAAACTAATTTTATGTTGTTCTTAAAATCAGTTACTACTATTCTTTCAACTAAAATATACAGTATTAGTATCAACAAGTATTGGTTACAGTTTTGTTGGCTTTGCTGCAAACATTGTGCATTAGGTATTGGTTTGAGCAGGATGGGAGTTAATGAGTGCTCGAAAGGAGATGAAGTCACTGTCTGGAAGTCATGGAGGTCAATGACTTCAGGAGAGAGGAGTGCATCTACACTAATAAAAGAAAGATGCAAATTGACCATACCTTTGCGAAACCCATCAGCCAATCAGGAGTGGGTATGCAAATTAACCCAACAAAGATGTGTTAATTGCTAACACAGGTGCCAAGTGGCTGTCGTCACCATGGTGACGATGCAGGCATTCCACACTGCCCCAACTGCTCTGGGTTTCTGGGCAGCGTGGGAAGGCGGAAAAGCAGCTCTGGGCCAGAGCAAAGGTGGTGCCACTAGCCAGGGGAAGGAAGGCCCATTCTTGCACGAATCTTTGTGCATCAGGCCTCTGGTTTATTCATATTTTTGAATGTTCAGTTTCAAACTATCACATTAGTAAAAAGTATTATTAAAGGAGCACATATATATAAGAAAAGCAAAAAGTAAAACAGTTAAATAGAGATTTCCTCAGATAGAAAATAATGAACATCAAAATACTAACAAAATAACACTTTAAAATGATTTTTTGGGGGGAGGGATAATTGATAAATCCATATTTAATAGTGTTATCTTACCCATCAGGTACAACTTATTTGTAGATTTTTAATTAGCTTGGAAGTAATACCAACATATTGGTATTACATATGTGATTTCTAGACCTTTAGCTATAGGGTATAATGGATAAATACTATTCTCTTTCATATTTGGAATAATTTATTTTAATTGTGTAATTTTGCCAAAGGGAAAAGCAAATTATTAACACCTTTAAAATATTTTTCTTGAAGTTGGACATGAAAACCAAAATGATAGAAGCTAAATGTCATGAAGAGAAGCTTAAACTTCAACAGAAACATGATGCTGATGTTCAGAAGGTAGGGTATATACCATTTATTCTTTTATTAATATTGAATGTTTGAAATAGTCTAGGTCTTGTGCTCCTTATCTGTCCACACCTACCCATCCATCTATCTTCCCATCATCTATCCATCCACTGATATACATATTTATGACAGTCTGTTATAAATATAATTTGATAAAATTAACATTCTAGCAAAAGTTGATCTTTAAACTTTATGTATATTCTTTCTTTTTTTCTTAGAGGTTTTTTTTTTTAATATATTTTATTGATTTTTTACAGAGAGGAAGGGAGAGGGGTAGAGAGTTAGAAACATCAATGAGAGAGAGACATCGATCAGCCGCCTCCTGCACACCCCCTATTGGGAACGTGCCCGCAACCAAGGTACATGCCCTTGACCGGAATCGAACCCTGGACCTTTCAGTCTGCAAGCTGACGCTCTATCCACTGAGCCAAACCGGTTTCGGTTATGTATATTCTTATAGGTTACATTACTTAGTGCAATTGTAAATACTAGAGTTTGTTTTTATGTAATATTTTTTTCACTTTTTGGCAATTAAAATTTCCCTTTTAATTTGAAAAAGAACTCTTGGATTTAGCTCTGTTTGGTATCAACCGCATGCGAGCACTGACAGCGTAGGCTTCTTTCTTCATGATTGCATTGATAGGTGTGCCTGCCCATGTTTCAGTCTGCATTTTTAAATAAAATTAATTTTTCTTCTTAATGGGCACAGCAAAAATAATCAATTTATGGTTATCCTCTATGGGATTTGAATCAAAACTATATTTTAGTAGTGATTCTTAAAAATTAGTGATATATATTGTCTCCTCAAAAATGTATACACATACATTTTTTTTGATAACTCAATTGATGTTTTTCATTCCTTCCAGATTTAACCCATTTGAATTCATAATTATTCAAAATGTATATACATTTTTTTAGACACCTTGTATGTCCATATATACATTTATCTGTCTAAATGGATAGATAGCTTCAAATAGGAAGTTGGCATTTGCAGTTTCAAAAAAGTGAGCTTGTGATTCTCCTTAACAAAACTACATGACAGAAATGGAGGCCGGGAGTTGAAGCCATAGCAACACATAGCTAAGCTTTCTTAAAAGCTAAAATATGTTAATATTTAGTCAGGTGCATATTTGGTTCATTTTTCAAAGCCACAAGAAGGAAACGACTGATTGAAAATTAGAAAGAGAAAAAATAATTAACCCTTTTCTTCTCCTTTCTTTTTTCCCATTCAAATTTTAAAGGCAAATATTACTTTCTACTCTTATTGGAATTTTACCCTAGTTTAAATTGATTGGATAAGAACAGTTCTTTGTCATAAATATATTAGAGATTCAGTAATTTAATCTCAATATAACATATGTTAAGTAAAATAGAAGCTATTGCTATATAAGATAAAGGATTATAAAAATGTATTTGGAAACATGGTAATAGAGTTTGAAATAGGCTTCTTGGTGTGTCTGTTACACAGATCTATTCTAAGAAAAACTTTTAATAATAAAGTCCTTTCCAAGAATTTCTCTTTTTAAATAAATTCTGTGTGAAAAAGGAAAGCAATGCAACTAGTTTGAATGCCAGGTAAAATATACAGTCCTTGACCTTATACCCTATTTGGAAAGTATATTCATCAGTTTTTGCTTGAATGGCATTTCCTAAATGTCAGGAATTGGGAAGGAACAAAATTCAGAGTGTTTTATCTATTTGCCTCCATTCTACCCGCCCCCAGCCCCCCCCTTTTTTTTGCTTCTTTATGGATGTTAGGATCAAACTAGCTCCTTTCTTACTTACCAATCATTCTTACCGCTGGGATTAAAACAGTGAAAGGTAAAATGAAATGCTGGTGATGAAAGCACTAAGAAAAGGTTGATTAGACATTGTGAATAAACTTTTTGTGTTTTTCTTTTTAGCTGATTATACACCTGCCTCAATTTTTCCCCCATTTGGTTTGCACACTTTTTTTTTTATCCCAACTTGCTAATTTCCCTTCATTTTTATTTTTTCTCTCTCCCTGTGTGTGTGTGTGTGTGTGTGTGTTAGTAGTGTAGATGTATTTAGAAGTATATAACAATCATGATTAAATTTTGCTAAATTTTAAAACTTCTGACACAATATCAATTCATGATGTAAAATATGATGTAAAATATTCATGCAATTTTGACATATTTTGGGATGATTTTTCTGATTCACAATAGCAGATCTAGATATAAAGGAAGCTTATTACTTCTCATCTTCTCATGCATCTGGGAGTTCTTTTTGTGCATGGAAGTGCTAGGACACCAGCGGGACAGTTCCGAGCTGTGCTCATCTGGGGGTGTCCTCTTCCAGTGCGGGAGGGTGGGAGGGGAGAGGAATTAAACTGCCCCCCCCCGTGTCACATTGTGATGTCTTCTCCCTGCGACTTGATGACAGTTTAATCTCTGAGTTATATTTTAGAGAATCACCTAATTTATTATTTATAGTCTCCTTAAAGATTGATACATGAAATTTCAAAGCAGATAGCACATCTCTTTCAGTAATCATTAATTCCAGCATATTTACTATTTTCTCAATGCACTGAAATACAATTTTTACATCTTTTGTGGGATTAGCTGAGATAGACTTGCAA
>PVJN01038091.1:0-20548 GCA_004026805.1 Lasiurus borealis
TATGGACTCATCAATGGGGGGGAGGTAAGGGTAGAGAGAGGGGTGGGAGCTGGGTGGAGGGGAGCTATGGAGGGGAAAAAAGAGAGACAAATGTAATAATCTGAATAATAAATATTTAATTTTAAAAATAAAATAAATAAAAAATAAAAATAGCTATCTTAAAAAAAAAAGAATATGGTGAGATTCTACAAGAACATGTGGGATTAGAAATATTGCTGTGGCCATTTTTTTTTTTTTTTAAATAATAGACTCTGCCACGATCCCCAATCGATATTAAATAAAGGGCTGGTGCTTCCCAAACCATGAATGCTGATGTGGCAGTGCAGGATGAGGGATAAGTTCCCCTAAAAATCTTGGTCATGCTCGGTGAGGGACTGCTCTCTCCCCAGTTAAGCAGTTTATAAGCCACATATCCCTAGGGCAGGATCCGCTCCTACAGTCTCACACCTGAATCTGCTATGTCTCTATGAGCTTTTTCAGAATGTGAAGGGCAATACATATTAAACTCAAACACCATGTACTGCTTCAGTCTCTCTGAGTTTCTTTAATAAATGTTGCAGAGGCTTCTTGTAAGAGCTCTGGCATTTGCCTCTGTTTGCTCAAAGTTGAAATGTTCAGGCATATACAAATCTAATTTTTAATATATATAGTCACTGAACGTTTTTATGGCTTTTAGAAAATTTTCAGTTGATTCTCTTGAGTATTCCAGGTAACAGATTTTCCACATAATGGTAGTTTTATTTTCTTGCTTTTTATCTTTTACTGGTTAAAGTTTGCAGAAAAAAAATGGTAAATAGGAATACTGGTTCAAAAGTTTTGACTCTTTATTACTTCAGAATAAAAAGTGTTTAGTCATTAAATGTGATCTTGGTAGTGGGTTTGAGATATGTTTTTTATTATAATTTTAAAGAACTATCTTCTTAATCCTCATTTGCTAAGAGTTTTTGTGTTGTTTGTTTTTTTAAATCAGAGTGAAGGTTTTCTGGTTAGCATTTGTGGAGATTTTTTTTTCTTTAACTTTTTGGGTGGCTGCTTTACATTAGTGCATTTCCTTACTTTAAATCATGCTTAGAATAAGCTCTGTTTTGTCATGGTGCATTTTCTAGTATTAAATTCAATCAGCTATTAATATTTCTTTGCATATAGGTTTTACAGCTTCTGTAGATAGATAGATCAAGCATGTCAAACTAAAGACTAACATGGACCAAATAAAGAAAGTTCAAATTTATGTGGGCTGCAAAAAAACAAAAGCTTCAATTTTCATAGAAAATTTTGATAGAGACATGCTAAATACAAAGGGCTGAAATAAATGTGTAATCACTAACATAGAATAATAGAACATTTTAATAAAAATTTATATTTTTTCTTGAACATTAACTTATCAGACACTGAATAACTGCAAAAATTAATAAGTGTAAGCCAGTCAATGAGGGAGAAGCATCACATGATCTCACTCATTGGTGGATAATAAAGAACATTATAAACTGATGAACAAAAGGATAGATACAGAGGCAGTAAAGCTTCAAACAGACTGAAATTACAGCAGGAAGATTAAAGTTAAGTGAGGTAGATAAGAGATCAATCAAAGGACTTGTATGCATGCATATAAGCATAACCAATGAACATAGACACTGGGGGGGTATGCCTGGGAGGGAGGGGGGGCAATAGGGAGATATGTATAAAAAATTAATAAAAAAAGAAAAAAAATTAATAAGTGTAATGCAAATAAACTCATTTTTCTTGTTCTCCAAAAGCAAAATATTTCCTGTTGCACACACTAAACAAATCAGTTTAAGACTAATGACTTGGCAATCGGCTGCTAAAATATTCACTGTTCAGATGAGTGGATCAGAAAACTATGGTACATCTACACAATGGAATACTATGCTGCCATATAAAAGAAGGAATTCTTACCATTTGCAGCAACCTGGATGGAACTGGAGAGCATTATGCTAAATGAAATAAGCCAGTCAATGAAAAAAAAATGCCACATGATCTCATTCATTTATAGATAATAAAAACATTATAAACTGATAAACAAAAAGATAGATATAGAGGCAGTAAAGCATCAATCAGACTGTCAAATTACAGTGGGAAGGTTAGGGAGAGGTGGGGTAATTAAGAGATCAACTGAAGGACTTGTATGCATGCATATAAGCATAACTAATGGACACAAGACACTGGAGGGGTTAGGGTATGCATGGGAGTGGGGCGGCAATGGGAAGATATGTATAAATGTAATGTATTAATAAATGAATTAAATAAATAAATAAAAATAAAAACTAAAATATTCGCTGCTAGTATTAGTGGAGAGAAGTGATGCACCTGCACATAAGGCACATAAGGGCAATGAATATAACACAATTATTAGCAACCGTTGTAGTTTGTTATTAATAATTATGTATAAGAGGATATTGTAATTTTTTGTTAAAACATTTCTTACATACTGTTATATTGGCTGGGCTACAAAAATATTCATTGTGGGCCACATGTGGCCCACAGGCTACAAGTTTGACATGCTTGAGATAGATAGATGATAGAGAGATGATAGATAGATAGATAGATAGATAGATAGATAGATAGATAGATAGATAGACAGACAGATAGCTGCCTTGGTCTTTTGAAAGAAAGTCACAGAAGCAGAAGAAATGAGCCAGCTGGGCTACATGGACTCAGGAAACAAGTTACAGAGGCAAAGGAAGGACCCTGGAGACAAGTTCAGAGGGTTAACCCAGGACAAGTTGCTACTGCTCACTGCTCTTCTGCTTGCAAGTCTTGTGGGATTTTAGTGCTCAGACAAAAGCAAAGATACACAACTGAAGAAAGAAGGTGTGGGCATGCTCTAGAGAGACAGCATGCCTCATTCTATATGTTTTTATGAAGTGTTCTGATTGTCATTCTTTTCTAAATAGTTTGGAATAATATTTTTTCCAAAATTATTTAGGAGTGTTGTTTTAAAAAATATTATTGCTATTTCCAAGTATTCAAGATTTGTTTGAAATTCTGTTATGATGACTTAGATATTAAGAAAATATATTTGTTTATAGAAAAGTATATATTATTTTAATGTTCTACTCAGAGTAGTTCATGTTTGCAGACATAGCATATTAATTCCCAGATCTTAATGGTTTTATGCAACAAAAACCACTTATTTTATTCTTGGTCACACTACATGTTTTGTTGTCTGTTTGCTTATTTTTAATCTTCCTCAGAGGATATTTTTCAGAGTGGGAAGAGAGGGAAAGACAGAGAGAAATATCTATGTGAGAGAAACACATAGATTGGTTACCTCCTGCATGCACCCTGACCATGGCCCAGGATGGGGAGGAGCCTGCAACCAGTGTATGTGCCCTTGACTGTAAACCAAGGATACTTCAGTCCACAGGCTGATGCTCTATCCACTGAGCCAAACTGGCTAGGTTGGTCACATTACATATTGAATAACAGGTTGGTAGGGAGCTCTATTGCAAGAACTGAGGCTGATGGAATAGTCCCCATTTCTTGATGCTGCTAACTAAACTGTGAGTTAAGCCTTCCTAACAAGAAAGAGCATTAATGGAAAACTTGCTCTTTCTTTAAAAATCATTGACCTAAGAGCAGCACACATCACTTTCAAAATTTTTCTGTCACCTGAAATAAACACATGAAGAAGCTCTTTTCAAGAAAGTGGATATCTGGGAACTATTAATAGTGATTCCTGAGAGATAAGTAAAATATTAGCCAAGTTCTACTATTGACTCAGATTGAGAGCATCTCCCTACTGCAGTTCAGATCTGTGTTGAGGGCCAGAGGTGAAGAGTTGGGAGATTTCAGGGAACTAGAGTTCATAAGACATAGGACAGAGAGAAGAAACCTGCAAAGAATTGAACTCTAGAAGCCTTCAGAGGGTCCTCTCCTAGTATTTAGCAGAGTACTGATCAGCACACACATCTGGGGAAACTAGCTCAGGCTGAGGAAAGAATCACTCAAAAGGATATGAGATAATGATGTCCATACCAGCACAAAGCTAGGAATCGTGCCTGTTCCCATCAGCCATACTGGAAAACATCATTCACAAGGCATTGATATAACACTCGGAATAGTCTGCTTCCAGAGTGAGAAATAATTAGACAGGCTTAGACTAAATTATGCTCTGGTGTTGTCTAAAATGTCTTAAAAATAAGAAACAAAGCATTTAACTCTTTTCAAGTACTTTAACTACATCCCAGAACAAGGCTCAAGAATATTTATAATGATACAAAAATATCCAGCTCTCAAGAAGGTAAAATTCACAGTGTCTGGCATCCAGTAAATAATTAATAGCCATGAAAAAACAGAAAAAGTGACCTATGATGAAGAGAAAATCAATTAATTGAAGCTTACTCAGAACCGAGGCAGATGTTAGAATTAGCAGACAAGGACATTAAAAGTTATTTTAACTATATTCCATGAGTTAAAAAGTTAAGTGGGATGTTACTAATAATAAAATTTTTAGAGATAAAAACTACAAAGTATGAGATGAAAAAATATAATGGATGGTATTGATGGTAAATAAGACATGATAGAAGAAAAGTTTAGTGACTTTTAAAACATAAAGCAACAGAAACTCTCTAAAATGAAGCAGAGAGAGGTTGTGAGACAGCTTCAAGCAGACTTATGTACTTGTAATTAATGCTTCCAAAGGAGAGGAGAGAGATGGGGGAATAGAAAAATATTTGAAAAAATAATGGTCAATAATTTTCCAAACTGACAAAGACCAGAAACCCACAAATTCAAAAAGCTAAATTAAATGAACCCCAACCATAAGAAATGGGAAGATAACCACACCTTAGCACACTATAAGTAATTTGCTCAAGACCAATGATAAAGAGAAAATCTTAAAATCAACCTGAGGAAAAAGATACAATGTTCAGGGGCACAAAGATAGGATAACAGCAGATTTCTTGGTGGAGAAAACATGTGATACATCAATAAAGAAAAATCTTTAAAGTAAAAAGATTTTCAATTTAGAATTCTATACCCAGCAAAAAATATATTTCAACTAGAGGCCCAGTGCATGAAACTTATGCATGGGGATGGTGTCCCTCAGCCCAGCCTGCACCTTCTCCAATCTGGAACCCCTTGAGGGATACCTGACTGCCCATTTAGGACCACCCAATCCAGTGGGATTGGGCCTAAATGGGTGGTTGGACATCCCTCTCACAATCCAGGACTGCTGGCTCCCAACTGCTTGCCTGCCTCTTCCTGATTGCCCCTAAACGCTTTTGCCTGCCAGCCTGGTCACCCCTAACTGCCCTCCCCTGCCAGTCTGGTCACCCGTAACTGTCCTTCCCTGCAGGCCTGCCCTCCCCCCCAACTTCATTCCCTGCAAGCCTGGTCCCTCCCAACTACCCTCTCCTGAAAGCCTGGTCCCTCCCCAACTGCTCTCCCCTGCTGGCCTGGTCTTCCCCAACTGCCCTCCCCTGCTGGCCCAGTAATTTCCACTGCTCTCCCTGCTGGCCTGATTGCCCACAACTGCCCTCTCCTGCAGGCCTGAGTCCCCTCCAACTGTCCTCCCTTGCTGATCTGGTCTCTCCCAATTGCCCTCCTCTGCCACCCTGGTCACCCTTAACTGCCCACAACTGCCCTCCTCTGCAGGCCATCTTGTGTCCACATGGGGGCATCCATCTTTGACCACATGAGGGTGGCCATCTTGTGTATTGGAGTGATGGTCAATTTGCATATTACTCTTTTATTAGATAGGAGGATAATGAAAATGAGATAGTGGTTTTTTCAAAAGCTGGAAGCAGACCAGCTTTTTATCTCCAGAAGATCTATATTGCAAGAAATATTAAATAAAATAGTCCAGTTAGCAAGAAAATAATTCTGGACAGAAACATGGATTTACACAAAGAATATAGAGTTCTGGGCATTGTTAAATATTCTCATGGACACAAATGACTGGGACAGTTTCTTGCATCATATTCAGAAAAGATAATATTCAGTCAAAGGAAAAGGATTTATCTTTATTAGCATGATTTTTAAGAACAGGAATTCTTTCCCAGAAGCAATCCCATATATATCCAAAGACTTGACCTTAAGTCACACGGCTAGATTTGCAAAAAGAGGACCACCAGGATTAGCTTAAATTTAGGATTTACTGTATAATCAAGTGGGGGAGGAATGGAACAATGGGTAACTAAACTAAATTGGAAGTCTGCCATAAGAAAAAGTGGAAAATGGTTGTTAGGTAGGCAACCAACATTTGCTGGTAGCTCGGGGTAAGTTATTAAATCATTCATTATTACATTATTTATACACATATAAAAACATTTGTGATAATTGGATCATAATATAAAACAGGTTTGAACTTTGGGTTGTAATACATTGTGACCATTTCCTCCACCATTAGTTTACTATACCAACATTTTACATTTAAGAAGTTTATTATAAAACCAGTGGCCTAGTGCACAAAAATTGTGCATGTCGTGTTTCTCTCAGCCCAGCCTGCACCCCCTCCAATCTGGGACCCCTTGGGGAATGTCTGACTGCCAGATTGGGCCTAAACTGGCAGTCGGACATGCCTCTCACAATCCGGGAACACTGGCTTCTTACCACTTGCCTGCCTGCCTGCCTGATTGCCCTTAATTGCTTCTGCCTGCCAGCCTGATCACCTTCTTACCACTCCCCTGCCAGCCTGATTGATGCCTAACTGTTCCCCTGCCAGCCCAATCACCCCCAACTGCCTTTCCTGCTACAACCTGCCTCCTCCACTGGGAATCGCCTCCTCTGCATGAGGCAGTGGAGTCGCTGGGACTGGTCTCCTCTGTGCTGTGCAGAGCCCTGGTAGCCCCAGACTCCTAGGCCTCACCGCACAGAACGGCGGCCAGGTCCCACCTCCACTGTGCAAATGGCCATTTTATGGTGGCCATTTTATGGTGGCCATCTTGTGGTGGCCATCTTGTGGTGACCATCTTGTGACAACATCACGTGTGAGGGCCACCTCGGCTTTTATTAGTGTAGATTCCACAGAGTGGAGATACCATAATTCATTTAACCTAACTCATAATCCCTTCTGTTGAACCTTTGGATTGCTTTGAATTATTAACAACCCTATGATAAATGTTTTTCTAGACATAAATCTGTGCTATTACTGATTATTTCCATAAGATCAATTATTTGAAATGGAAAGGTCAAATCAAAGGTGCACAGTAAGTGCTGCCATTAGCAAGGTTATACAAGTTTTATTTTCCCACCACCAAGATAGGATAGTCTACATATCCCTTCACACGTACTTACTAGCTATAGGACTTCTCCAATTGATAAGAAAAATATGTTTTTCATTGTTTCAATTCAAATTCACTTTGACTGCTGGTGAGGTAAACCATGTATTTCCATATTTTGTTCCCATTTATATTTCTCCTTTTGTAAAACACCCATTCAATATCCTTTGCCTCCTAAACAAAATGACATTTTACTGCAAACAAACACAGTATGAAAGGGAGAACACATAAATTAAGACATTAAAGAATTATGTGAACCAACTTATGATATTATCAGAAAGATAAATGACCAGAAAGTATTGAAGCTTATAAAAAATAATAAAAAGGATTTTTATTGGATTTAGCTTGAAGAGAAGAATAAGAATATATTTATTTTATTTTATATTCTCTGTGATGGAGATTGATGGCCAGACAATAAATGTAGATTAGACATTGGTAGGAAAGAATTTATATCCTACCTAAATTAAGAGTTATCAGAGAGCTTGCTTTTCAATGAATTTAACCCTCTGAGACTCATTGAATTAATTGTCAAAGTACTAGTACTATGAATTAGATTGCTGATCTTTAAGGAATCTTACAGAATAGGAGAGTTCCTGGATATCTGAAAACTGGCAAATGCTGCCTTAAATTTTACAGAAGGGAAAGAAGGTAGAATTTGCATGATATCCTAGTGATGATGGTGGTGTGCAGAGTTCCATTTGATTAAAAAAGTGACCCTCAATATTGGTCTCTGGTGGAGTGCTACAGGATTCAGTCCCCAATATATCTTATTCAAAACATCAATTATAAGTTAACATAATGAAATTGAATGAGAACATATGTGCTAATGAAAAAAATCATCTAAATTATATAAATAACTTATGTACAAGATTATGGACAGAAGTATAAAATACAGTATGCTTTAGAAAAATTTGTTTCTTATTCAATTTTGTTTAAGTTTAATATGGCAGAGATTATTTAAATAGCATGAAATATTATTTTTAAAATCTATCCTAGAGCTACAAGTAAACAATTCCATTTTAGAATGAGATAGGGACTTCAAGATTATTTTGTCTAAGCCTTCATTTTAAAGTTGTCAAAAGGAGGTCAAGAGGGGTAAAGTGCCTTTCCCACCTCCCAACAATTTAGTTACACAATTTCATTCTGTATCATCTATCTGCCATTGGTGTTCTCATTCTCTCTCTCTCTCTCTCTCTCTCTCTCTCTCTCTCTCTCTCTATCTCTTTCTCTTTCTCTTTCTCTCTCATTCCCCCTCGACACCCCCCTCTCTCCTTCAATTACAATCTCTCATGATCTTCAGGGAAAGGGTGAGGTTTCCTCTGCTGAACAAAATAGGTCTTTTCAGAGGAAAAATATTGTGAATGTCTTCAACTGAAACATGAATGCTCAAATCTAGATTTCCATTTAGATTCTGGACTTCTGTAAAGAGACCTAAGTCAATGATTGACCCAGCCAGTCTAACAATTGGTGTCCCTAGGTTCAACACTGAGAAACATTTGGCCCTTCCCAGGGAGAAAGAACCCTACCTGCAAGCATCATTCCTGCCTCATGCAGAAAAGGTGCTCTCTGGTCCAGATGGGCTCCTCTCTGACCGCAGGTTCAATTACTGTGGATCCCTCATTAAGCTGCAATGACTTGGGCATGCAATCTCTTTCTCCAACTCACAAAGTGATCTTGTAAAACCTTTCTTTACACTGGCTTCTCCCCTTTCTCAAAACTCTACCAGATCCTTTTTTTCCCCCCCAATTTTTTTTATTAATGTATTACATGTGTATATATCTTCCCATTGTCTTCCCCACCCTCTCCCATACATGCCTCACCCCTCAGTATCTTGTGTCCATTGGTTATGCTTATATGCATGTATACAAGTCCTTCGGTTGATCTCTTATTTACCCCAACTCTCCCTAACCTTCATGCTGTAATTTGACAGTCTGTTTGCTGCTTTACTGCCTCTGTATCTATCTTTTTGTTCATCAGTTTATGATGTTCTTTATTATCCACCAATAAGTGAGATCATGTGGTATTTTTCCTCCATTGACTGGTTTATTTCACTTAGCATAATGCTCTCCAGTTCCATCCAGGTTGCTGCAAATGGTAAGAATTCCTTCTTTTATATGGCAGCATAGTATTCCATAGTATGGTACATAGTATTCATAGATGTACCACAATTTTTTAATTGACTCATCTGTTGACAGGCACTTAAACTGTTTCCAAATCTTAGCTATGGTAAATTGTGCTGCTATGAACATAGGGGTGCATATATCCTTTCTGATTGGTGTTTCTTAGAATATATTCCTAGGAGTGGTATTACTGAATTTAATGGGAGTTCCACTTTTAGTTTTTTGAGGAAACTCCACACTGTTCTCCACAGTGGCTGCACCAATCTGCAATCCCATCAGCAGTGGACGAGGGTTCCTTTTTCTCTGCATCCTCCCCAACAATTGTTGTTTGTTGATTGTTGATAGCCATTCTGATAGGTGTGAGATGGTATCATGTTGTCATTTTGATTTGCATTTCTCAAATAATTAGTGACTTTGAGCATGGCCTTTCTTCTGTTTTCTTTTAAAAAGATTCTATTTAAGTCAATTGCCCATTTTTTTTATTGGATCATTTATCTTCCTTTCATTAAGTTGTATAAGTTGCCTGTAGATGTTGGAGATTTAACCTTTATCAGTGATAACATTTGCAAATATGTTCACCAATATAGTGGGATTTCATGTTTTGTTGATGGTTTCTTTTGCTGTGAAAAAGCTTTTTATTTTGATATAGTCCCATTTGTTTATTTTCTCTTTAGCTTCCATTGCACTAAGAGCAGTATCAGTGAAGAAGTTCCTTTGTCATATGTCTGAGATTGTGCTGCCTGTGGATTCGTCTAGTATTTTTATGGTTTCCCATCTTATGTTTAAGTCCTGTATCCATTGTGAGTTTATTTTTGTGTAAGGTGTAAGTTAGTGGTCTAGTTTTATTTATTTATTTTTGCATGTATTTTTCCAATTTTTCCAACACCATTTATTGAAGAGAATATCTTGACTCCATTGTATATTCATGCCTCCTTTGTCAAATATTAATTGATGGTTTGGGTTGATATCTGGATTCTCTATTCTATTCCATTGGTCTATATGTCTGTTCTTGTGCCAGTACCAGGTGTTTTGAGAACAGTGGATTTATAATACAGCTTGAAATCTGGTATTGTGGTCCCACCTACTTTATTCTTCTTTCTCAGATTTGCTGTGGCTATTTGGGGTCTTTTTTTTAATCCAGATGAATTTTTGGAAAGTTCTTTCTAGGTCTGTGAAATATGCCCTTGGTATTTTAATGAGGAGTGCATTGACTCTACAGATTGCTTTGGGTGGTATGCACATTTTAATGATGTTGATTCTCCCAATCCATGAACATGGTATGTTCTTCCATCTGTTTATGTCTTCCTCTGTCTCTTTTTCAGTATTCTGTAGTTTTCCGTGTATAGGTCTTTTACCTCCTTAGTTAAGTTTATTCCTAGGTATGTTAATTTTTTTGGTGCGATGGTAATGGGACTGGTTTTTTTTTAGTCTCTCTTTCTGTAAGTTCTGTATTGGTGTATAGAAATGCCATAAATTTATTAACATTAATTTTATATCCTGCTACATTGCAAAATTCATTTATTAAGTCCATTAGTTTTTGATGGAGTCTTTTGAGTATTTTATGTACAATATTATATCATCTGCAAATAAGAACAGCTTTACATCTTCTTTTTCCCATTTGGATACCTTTTATTTCTTCTTGTCTAATTGCAATGGCAAATACTTCCAGCACTATGTCGAATAGGAGTGGTGAGAGTGAGCATCCCCGTTTTGTTCCTGTTCTTAGGGAAAGTGGTTTTAGTTTTTGCTCATTGAGTATGATGTTAGCTGTAGGTTTATCATATATGACTTTTATTATGTTGAGGTATGATCATTCTCTTCCCACCTTGTTGAGAGTTTTTATCAAGAAAGAGTGTTGAGGGAAGCGGCTGATGGATGTCTCTCTCTCATCGATGTTTCTGACTTTCTATTCCTCTCCCTTCCTCTCTGTGAAAAATCAATAAAATATATTTTAAAAACAGAAGAAAAAAAAAGAAAGAGTATTGAATTTTGTCAAATGCTTTTTCTGCATCAATTGATATGACTGTGATTTTTATCTCTCAATTTGTTTATATATTATATCATATTTATTGCTTTGCAGATATTGCACCATTCTTGCATTTCTGGAATAAATTCTACTTGGTCAGGGTGTATGATCTTTCTGATGTATTGGTGGATCCAATTTGCTAGAATTTTGTTGAGGATTTTGGCATCTATGTTCATGAGGGATATTGGTCTGTAGTTCTTTTTCATTGTGTTGTCTTTATCTGGTTTTGGTATTAGGGTGATGCTGGTTTCATAGAAGGAGCTTGGAAGTGTTCCTTCTTCTTGTATTTTTTGGAGTAGTCTGAGGAGGATAAGTTTAATTCTTCCTTGAATGCTTAATAGAACTCCCCTGTGAAGTTATCTGGCCCTGGGCTTTGGTTTGCTGGAAGCTTTTTGATGAGTGTTTCAATTTCTTCCATAGTTATTGGTCTATTGAGATGTTTAGATTCTTCCTGATTGAGTTTTGGAAGGTTACGTTTTTCTAGGAATATGTCCATTTCCTCCAGGCTGTCCAATTTGTTGGAATAGAGTTGTTCATAGTGTTTTTTAACAATCCTTTGTATTTTGGTGGAGGCTGTTATTATTTCACCTCTTTCATTTCTGATTTTGTTTATTTGGATCCTCTCTCTTTGCTTCTTGATGAGCCTGACTAGAGGTTCATCAATCTTGTTTATCCTTTCAAAGAACCAGCTCTTGGTGTTGTTGATCTTTTGTAGTGTTTCTTTGGTCTCTATGTCATTTATCTCTACTCTGATCTTTATTATTTCCTTCCTTCTGCTTACACTGGGCTTTTCTTTTTGCTCTCTTTCTAGCTCTTTGAGTTGTGGAGTTAGGTAATTTATTACCAATGTTTCTTGTTTTTTGCAGTAGGCTTGTAGAGCTATGAACTTCCCTCTCAAGACTGCTTTTGCTGTGTCCCATAGATTTTGGATTGTTGTGTTTTCATTGTCATTTGTTGCCATGATGGTTTTTATTTCTTCCTTGATCTCTGGTAACTTTGTGTAATTGTGTAATAACATGCTGTTTAGTCTCCATGTGTTTAATTTCTTTAGATTGTTTTTATTGTAGTTGCTTTCCTGTTTTATGCCACTGTGATCTTAGAAGATGCTTGATATGATTTCTATCTTCTTGAATTTGAAGAGACTTTGCCTATGACCCAACAAATGACCCATTTGAGAAGAATGTATATTCTGTGGCTTTGGGGTGAAATGTTCTGAAGATGTCAATTAATTCCATCTGGTCTAGTGAGTCATTTAAGATTAATGTTTCTTTGCTGATTTTTTGTTAAAAGGATTTGTCCAATGGTGATAATGGGGTATTAAAGTCTCCTACTATGATTGCATTGCTGTCAATCTCTCCCTTTATATCCTCCAGGAGTTGTTTTTTATATATATTTGGGTGCTCCTGTATTGGGTGCATATGTTTACCAGAGTTATTTCTTCTTCTTGGATTGTTCCTTTTAGTATTATAAGGTGGCCTTCATTATCTCTTGTATGTCCTTCACTTTGAGATCTAATTTATCAGATACAAGTATTGCTACCCCAGATTTTTTTTTTCACTTCCATTCACCTGAGGTGAGTTTCTTGTAGACAGCGGATATATGGGTCATATTTCCTTATCCAATCTGTTACCCTATGTCTTTTGATGGGGTAATTTAATCCATTTACATTTAAAGTTATTATTTATAAGTACTTATTTGTTGCCATTTTTATTCTTTACCCCTGTATTCCTTCTTTACTTTCTATTTCTCTTTTCTTTTTCTTTTTTTTCACAGCAGACCCTTTAGCATTTCTTGCATTGTTGGTTTGGTGGTAATAAATTCCCTTAGTCCTTTTTTGTTTGTAAAGGTCCTGATTTCACCTTCAATTTTGATTGCTAGCCTTCCTGGGTACAATATCCTTGGATTCAGACCCTTCCTTTGCATGACTTTGTATATTTCATTCCATTCCCTTCTGGCCTGATGAGTTTCTGTTGAGAAATCAGTTGCTAATCTGATAGGGATTCCTTTGTAGGTAACTTTCTGTTTCTCTCTGGCCGCTTTTAAGATTCTTACTTTGTCATTGGTGTTTGCTAATTTAATTAAAATGTGCCTTAGTGTTGGTCTTTTGGGGTTCATTTTGCTTGAGACTCTACCAGATCTTTATATGAATGGCCAGAAGGGTCAGTTTAGCTGTGACCTTCCAATCATCCTTCCTGATGATTCATTCTCACCTTCCTGTTCACCTTCCTGGCTCCTTTTCTTCCCTTATTTTTATCTTTTTTTTTTTTTTCATAGCACTTATAACCATTTAAAATATTATTTTCCATTTAATAATTTTATGTGTTTATTGTTTGTCTCTCCACACACTCTAAAATGAAAGCTTTACCAGAACAGGAAGGGCTTTGAATAGTAGTGTTCACTGCAGGATACACATTGTATAGAAGAGAAGTGGCTCATGGAAAGATCTCAGTAAATATTTGATAAATGAATGAATAAAGTCCCCAATTAGACTCTCTTTCCACTTTCAAAGTGAGAATCATAATACTCATAGGACTTTATTTGGGTGTCATATTTATGAGCATGCAAGCACATATAAGAATCAGGCAGTGTGGAGGGATTCCTCTGATTAAACTAGTTACTTTTAAACTAGTATATACCTTTGTATTTAATAGAAAAGCCAGAATTTCAGCTCTTAAATGATAGATAGATAGATAGATAGATAGATAGATAAGAAATGGACAAATAGGTGGATGGATAGAGAGATTATTGAAACTCAGAGAAGTAAAGTGACTAGCTCAATTTAAACAAATATTTCTGGGTAAAGTGGAGACATAATCGAGGATTCATGCCTTTCCCATTGAATTATACTGCCTCTATAAACTCTAAGGCTAAATATGAACTTACATTGGAAGAGGAAGTATGTTTAGAAAGAATGATGGATGGTAAAAGAAAGCTAGAAAAAAACAATTGATTAACAATGTCACAGGTATAGAATCAGGAAGTGGTGATAAACACTACCACTAGTCTAAGAGGCAGAGAATATCCAATAGCTCATTATATCTAATAAAAGAGTAATATGCAAATTAACCATTACTCTATTACACCCACAAGCCATGACCACCAACCAATCAGGAGCAAGTATGCAAATTAACCCCAACCAAGATGGCTGTGGCCATGGAGCAAGCAGGAGAGAGGCCTGGGTTTCCCTGGAAATGGAGGAAGCCAAGCTTTCCACACACTCTGGCAGGCTCAGGCCTCCACTCAAGGTTACAAAGTTTCAATTATAGAAGATAAATAAATTCCAAGAAAAATAGCGGCAGCCACAGAGCTGGAGAGAGCAGGAAGCTAGGGTTGCCCCAGCAATGGAGAAAGCCAAGCTTCTGCAGCCCTGACCTGTCTTGACCTCTCCTTAAGGCTACAAAGTTTCAATTATAGAAGATAAATCCCAACAGAAATGGCTGCTACCACAGAGCCAACAGGAGGCTTGGTTCCGCTCTAGAGTGCAAAGTTTCAATTATAGAAGATAAATAAATCCCAGATACCAGGGCCTCCACTTGGTTTGCCTGGGGGAATGGCCAGCCTGCAAACTATCACAGGCCCCTCACCCCGGCCGCCCCACACTCCAAGAGACCTCCCACCCTGATCTGGAACACCCTTCAGGGTAAACCAGCTGGCCTCCACCCATGCACCAGGCCTCTATCCTATCTAATAAAAGAGAAATATGCAAATTGACTGTCACTACAACTCACAAGATGGCTGCCCCCATGTGGTCAACAATCCTGGCCCCATGTGGATACAAGATGGCCAGCAGGGGAAGGCAGTTATGGGTGACATAGGCCTGCAGGGAAGAGGAGTTGAGGGGACCAGGCCTGCAGAAGAGGGCAGTTATGGGTGACCAGTCCTCCAGGGGAGGGCAGTTAGGGGTGACCAGGCCTTCCAGAGAGAGCAGTTAGGGGCAAACAGGCTGGCTGGGGAGAAGTTAGGCATCAATCAGGCTGGCAGGGGAGTGGTTAGGGGTGATCAGGCTGACAGGCAGAAGGGGTTAGGGGCAAAAAGGAAGGCAGGCAGGAGAGTAGTGGGGACCAGTGACCAGGTGGCGGGGGACGGGAGGAGGGCGGGGAGAGGTGGGGTGAAGCAGGCACAGCAAAGTTGTTAGCCTCCAGCCCAGGCTGGGTGGAGGACTAATAACCTTGCTGCTGTCTCGGTAGCTGCAGATCAGGCCTGGAGAGACGCCCAAAGAAAGAGAGGCAGGGCCTGATCAGTAGCTACCATGGCTGATGGCAAGGCCCAAAGAAAGAGAGAGGCCAGGGCTGGTTAGCAGCTACCATGGAGGCTGTGGATCAGACCCAGAGAGAGGCCCAGAGGCACAGCAGGTGAGTGGTTAAGAGCCAGTGGTCCCAGATTGCAAGTAAGATCTCCAACTGTCAGTTCAGCAGTCAGACATCCCCAAGGGGTCCCCAATTGGAGAGGATGAAGGTTGGGCTGAGGGAACTGTCTCCTACCCCCATGCATGAATTTCATGCACTGGGCCTCTAGTTCAGTGAAAGAGACTCTGAGAGGTTTTGTGATTGCTGCATTATTTAAGTAAGTCAAATCAATTTTCTGTGCTCATGGAAGATCTCCTCTTAGGAGAAATGTAATGTAAATGTAAGAAGCCATGATTTTTCACAACTGTCACATAAAAGTCTATCTTTTGTATATATGTCAGGGCTATAAAACTAGAGATAAACGTTCATATAGAACTGAATTCATTCAACATGACTTGTGTAGAGAGAATGATATTAGATAAGATAGACACATGTGCTCTCTATATAAAATTGTTATTTGCAAATATCTGAGACTATGCTCAAAAAGAAACATTCTAATAACTTGCATTTTTGGCAGGGCTTTCTTAACTTCACAAATGATTAAACATGGAATCTTTCTGATAAGATTTGTAAAGATTTGACTTTCTGCATTTCCTCTTACCATATTTTCATTAACCCATAATAGTTGGCTTTCTTCAAAATAGTGGATTTCAATGTATTATTTCATTTCCACATTTTTTTGGACAGAAACTGAGAAGAAACTATATTATTCAATAAAAACATAGAAGTAAAACAGCCTATTTCTCTCACACATCACATGTGTAAGTGTGGGTTAAACTGGGAATTCAGTGGGCATATAGATATGAAGGGAACACCTGACTTCCTGCTATATTACCTGTACAGACAGAAGTATCTAGCCAAGTTCAAGGACCAAAGCACTTTCCTGTGTGGAAAGTGAGGAGCAATGTAAACATCACTAGATTTGGAATTTTAGGCCCTTGTTAGCAATGTGACCCTAACATAGGGGCTTAACTATTAAGAGCTTCAGTTTCCTTATCTATATGGTGATGATGATGATGTTACCCTGCCTTTATCATTTTCCACTAAAAGCAATCAGGATACCTTGAGAAAGGTTGATTTCAGGGCTGGCACAGGAAAAATAAAATGTGAACCTAGTACATCTTGTGTGAGAAGGTGAGGAAATGCTCACAAATTATGGGTTATGGCAAAATAACACAGAGGCATCTTGAAGGGATTTTTATTGGCCCAATCTGGGGAAATTTATCATCAAAATAGTAAGTGATAACAATTAATTACTAATCATTGAGAAATAATGAGTTCATACTGATAATAAACAGATAAATGGGGAAGAAGGAAGGAAAATTGCTACAAGGCCCATTATTGAGAAAATTTATGAAATTAGAATATAGACTGCAAGCAAAATGAAATTATTGTATTTATGTTAAATTTCTAGAATTTGATCATTGAACTATGGTTTATATAGGAATATGTTTTTTTTAGAAAAATTCACTAGGGTATTGAGGAATAAAAGGGCATGCTGTATATAACCTATACTCTAATAATTCATAAAAAGTATATGTATAAAATCATATATATATATATACACATACATACACACACACACACACACACACACACACACACACATATATATATATATATATATATACATATATATATATATATTAGACTGAAGTATTTAATTAAACAAATATGGGACATGAATTTGCTTCCTGATTTTACCCCATATGAGCTGTTTTAATGTTTGATCTTTTTTTTTCTTCTTTTTCTTCCAAAATACAGAGGGACAGGTACCTTGGAGGCATCAGAGGTACAGAGAGGTTAGACAGAAGAAATATTAGGTAAACCTTTCACTTAAAGAAAATGCACTTTCCTGTGTGTAAAACATTCATAAAGAAAAGCACACCTATAATAAATGTATAACTTGAATTATCACGAAGTGAACACCCGTGTATCACAGCATCTATAACAAGAAATAGTTTCCATTGCTAGCTCCAGAGCCCCTCCCATGCTTCCTTCTAGTTCTGCCTCCACCAGAACAATCACCATATGGACTTCTAAGAGCATAGTTTAGTGCTGTCTGTTATTAAACTTTATATAAACCACCAGGTTCTTTCTCGCCACATTGTTATAAGTTTCATGTTGTGTGTATTTGTAGTTCATTTATTTTCATTGCCATGTAGCATTTGATTTATGAATAAACCACAACTTATTCTTTCATCTTCATGATGATGGATATTCAGGTTGTTTCCAGGTTGAGACTATTATAAATAATGTGACCAAGGGCATTCTGAGGCTTGTCTTTTAGTGAACATATATGTATTTATTTTAGTCATGTATTTAGGAGTGAAATTGCTGAATCCTAGAATATATATAATACATTTATGTGTATATATGTATAAATTTATATATTTTTTTTCAGTTTTAGCAAATGCTGCCAAACAGCTTTCCAAAATAGCTAAACCAATTTGCACTTTCTAGTAATATATGAAAATTCTAATTGTTTTATGACTTTGCCATAGTTGGTATTCCCTGGCTCATTTTTGCCATTTCAGTAGGTGCATTAGTTTTCTATGTCTGCATAACAAATTCCCACAAATTTAGCAGCTTAATACAACACAAATTTATCATATCATAGTTTCTGTGCATTAGGAGTATAGTTTAGCTGAGTCTTCTGCTCCGTGTCTCACAAGTGGCAATCAAGATGTGGGCTGGGCTATATCTTGATTGCAATCTGAGAATCTATTTCCAAGCTCATTTGAGTTATTGACAGAATTCATTCTCCTCACTGCATGACTGAAAGCCCAGACTTGGTGCTGGTTGTTGACTGGAGGCTGCTCTGGGTCCTAGAAGTTGTCTACAATTCTTAGATGCCGCCTTTGCTTCCTTTCTACATTTCTCTGTCTTGGCTAGTTACTTCATCAAGCTCACAAATGTTTCTCCACGTATGCCAATACTGAGTCTGATATAACATGATGTAATAAGTGGCCACATTCCATCAGAAACACATCACCATTCCTGCCTGTAGTAAAAGGGAAGGAGTTATACAAAAGTGTACACTCCAGGAGGTGGGGATCATTGGGGTTTCCTCTTATAGTCAGCCAGTGAGTATATTGTGGTACTTCAGTTTATGTTGGGAGACTATGGTTTCTCCAGAACTAATAAAATAATAAAGTAAGGTTTACTTAGGATGTTTGTTCATAAAACTTCCAATTATTATTATTTTTCTCCAATTGTGAATTAAATTCTCCATCTTGCTTTGCCTGTCTAGAAATGGGCTCAAGGTCTAGACTTCAGCTTTCACATCCTAGATAAAGCCTGTCTTGTTGATGGGTTTGCCATTCGCCAGCCCAAGAATCCATGTTCTTCTACTTGGCTACAAAGGAAAAAGACCTGAGTACTCCAGAGATTTTTAGATACATTGCTGAAATACAAGGAATTGTTGGTTGCTTAGAAATGTGACTTGGTCTCTTCTTTCTTGCTTACTGCCTCTAAACAGCGTGAAAGATCCCTCTGCACTATTAAGCAGCGGCAATTTCACCCTAGGGGAGACAGCATTTCAGGAGTGAATGTTATGATCTCTGAGATTTGTTTACTACTTCTCTTAACTTCATCGCGTGGTTGGAATCTTCCCCAGGAGGAAGGTTCTGAGTAACTATCAAACATCATTACGGTTCATGTGCTTGCTGAATCACATATTATATTGGAATTGTCAACGCTGACCACAAAGAAAAAAAACAATCATTACTCTTTGAAAATTAAAAATGTATAAAGTCACCCAGCTAGATAAGAACTGCATTTTAAAATGTTTTATTCACTGTGAGAACATTGTCACAGATTAAATAATATAACCAACTGCAATAACACATAACAGAGAGATTTTGAATTAAATTATACCAAGGAGATTTGAGAAAATAATTGCTTGAGCGAGCTTAAGGATTCAATACTTTCCTAAATCCAAAAACCACAAAAGCTTATCCAACTTAGAGATTTTTTTTACCCTAATGATCTTTTAATATTTTGGAAACTTATTAAAAGAAATGTATGGAAAGGAATTGACATCGCTGGAAATAAATCCCCAAAATAGAGACTGATTGCATCCAACAGAAAATGTTACAGCGATAATTCCACCTGGAGCTGTCTTTGAGTCATCTTTACAATAAGACTAAAGAGAAATTCATTCCGATGTGAATTCCTTTGCAAGGAAGTGGAAAATGTATTCTAAAATATTCAAACACTGAAAGAAACACCTGAAAATTATTTACAATGAAGTTCAACTATCATGAGCAGTGAATTTGAATTTCTGCTGAGTGGGAAATTTTTTATTCTTTAAACCTGATTTTGTAAGTAAAAGTCACAGGCAACTATTTATCCATGCAGCTAACTGTAGAGATGGCCTAAGTAATGATCAAGGTCTATTATGTATAATAATAAAAGCATAATATGCTAATTAGACCGGATGTCCTTCCTGACATCCTTCCAGACAAAACTGAGGCTACGAGAGAAGCCTGGGTCCTGGGTGCCGGCAGCTAGGAGAAGGAAGGCCTACTTTTGCATGAATTTTGTACATCAGGCCTCTGGTATTTATTATTAAATTCAAGTAGCCAATTCATTCTAGATTACACATATTTTGTATTTTACTGTTTTGGAAAAGAAGTCCTTTAAAATAATTATTCAAATGAATTTTTCTATTCTGCTGAATATGATCAAAGCTAAAAATTTATTTTAAAATAATACTTAAAGAAGACTATAATTGTAGCGCAAACAATTTTGAATTAACTGGGAAAGAAGTCAAATATCTGGGGAATAAAATGAATACCAAATAACCAAAAC
>PVJN01038092.1:0-20548 GCA_004026805.1 Lasiurus borealis
GTTGCCCCTAACTGCCCTCCCATGCTGGCTTGGTCATCCCTAACTTCCCTCCCCTGCCATCCTTGTCATTCCCAACTGCCCTACCCTGCCAGCCTGGTCCCCTTCAAGCACCTCCCCTGCAGGTCTGGTCCCCCACAACTGTCCTCCCCTGCAGGCCTGGTCCCAACCACCCTCACCTGCAGGCCTGGTCCCCCCCCCCTCAACTGCCCTCCCCTGCAGTCCATCTTTTTAAAAATATATTTTATTGATTTTTTTTTACAGAGAGGAAGGAAGAGGGATAGAGAGTTAGAAACATCGACGAGACAGAAACATTGATCAGCTGCCTCCTGCACATCTCTTGCTGGGGATGTGCCTGCATCCAAAGTACATGCCCTTGATCAGAATTGAACCTGGGACCCTTGAATCCACAGGCCGATGCTCTATCCACTGAGCCAAACCATTTAGGGTCCTAGAGGGCATCTGTGACCACTTTGGGGCAGCCATCTTGTGATCATATGGGGGTGCCCATCTTGTATGAGGGTGTAATGATCAATTTGCATATTACCTCCTTATTATATAGGATTATCTCAAAAAGCCAACACAATTTGTTATTTCTTTATTTAAAAAGCCTCCAGACAAAGACATTCCAAAAATTCTTGGTAATAGGTTTCAGTCTTATGCTACTCATGCAAATAACTAAACACTAATAGAGTGAGGATTACTATAGTGAATAATTTCCATTTCCATTACTTTGTGCAGTGAACAAGGAAAATAAAGTCACTGACAGGCTTTGCACATGACATACACAGATTCTAACCAGAGAACAGATTATATACATATTTAGCATTGAAGAGATTCTAAAGCATGGAACAATTTCTACAAACACACACACACACACACACACACACACACACACACATACACACACACACACACAGTAATACAGAAGCTAACTATGAAAATATATGTAGGAATTGTTCACATTTTATAATGTTTAACATTGCAGCTCTATCTCAGATGTTCTCTGCTTTTAAAATGGGGTTGAACTCCTACTTGCCCTTGTAACAAAATCCAGGACTCACTGAAAGGACATCATTCCCATCAATCCAGTTCATCATAAAGGGAGTTTCATCCCAATACCCATTGCTTCATGGAAGCAACCCTCCTCTAATGGCATCTGCGACTATTAAGATCTATTTTAACAGCTCTGAAGAAAAGGGCCAACACAGCTAATGTCACTGCTTCTGCTCGTATTATAGTCTATGACTAATGATCCACTGTTTGCTATTGGAGCTGCCAGTTCCTTACTCTCCAGAGTTCTGGGGAAGCTACTACCTCCTCTACCTGACATGTTTCTCTGGACTAATGCATTTTGAGAATGTTAACATCCCCATAAGTGCCCTTTTTGTATTCTAATCCTAAGTATGGTTGAACCATAGCTTTAGTAAAATGTTTTCCTTTGGCTTTAAATTTCCAGATATGTTTTTCTTTTCAGAATTGCTTGCCTGTGTCCATCCTCATCCTGACACTGGTACCCGATCCATTTCCCAAAACTGGAGAGTATAGAGCAGACCAAATTTGAAACTTTCTAACCTGTCTGTGGGCTAATTGAGAGATAAGTCTCTATGTAACAAAACTCAAATCTCAGGATTGAAAAAGCCACCTGAAGCAATAGGCACAACTCAAATGCCAAATGATGGAAGAATGGATACACAAAGTGTGGTTTATACATATAATGGAATGTTATTCAACATGGATAAGAAAAGGAATTTTGACCCATGTTCCATTATGTATGAATCTTGTAGCCATGTCAAATTAAATTAGCCAGTTACAGGACAAATACAGTAGGATTTCATTTAAATACAGTACTTAGAATAGTCAAATTCATAGGTACAGAAAGTAAAATGGTAAATTTCAGAGGCTGAGAGAGGGGGCAATAGAGATTTATTGTTTAATGGGTACAGAGTTTTAGTACAGGAAGATGAAAATGGTTCTGGAGCTGGACTGTGGTAATGGATGCACAACAGTGTGAATTTATTTAATGCCACTAGACTATACACTTAAAATGGTTTCAAGTGGTAAACTCTGAATGATTCTGAAATGGCCAGGCATTTAGGAATCACTTTAAGGCACAGAGGCATGGAAAAAAAACTGATACATTTCTATGTGGGGTTGGGATGACAAGAAGAGATGTACCAGAGAAATTATCCTAATATGTAAAAACCCTGGGTCTGTCATGATCAGAGGCTCAACCAACCGGAAGTCAGTCCTGCAGTCAGTGCTGGGTTGCCGTAGTGACCCAGCACTGACTGCTATGGCTGCAGGCACAGTGACCCAGCACTGACTGCCGAGGGGGCTGTGAATCAGGCCAATAGAGAGGCCAGAATAGAGAAGCAGGATCTGATCCATAGACTTTGTGGCAGTTGTTGATCAGTACTTGCCTCTCTCTTTCTTTCCAGGTCTGGCCAGTAGCCACGCCTCCATTTCTCTTCAGGGCTTCACCAGGGCTGCTTATCAGCCCCACCTTTCTGATCAGGCCTCATTGATAGGCCCAAAGATGTTGACTGGCATAGAAACTGACCAATCAGAACCAAATCTGGGTCAACTGTGAGGAGCCAATGGCTGCCTAGGAGGCAAAGCTTTTGATGCTGACTGGCATAAAAACAATCAGAACCAAATCTGGGTGAAGTGTGATGAACCAATGGCTGCCTAGGAGGCATAACTTTTGATGCTGACTGGCATAGAAACTGACCAATCAGAACCACTATGGTCGACAGAGGAGGGCAGTTGGAGGCAAGATCAGGCTGGCAGGGGAGGGCAGTTGGGAACAACCAGGCCAGCAGGGGAGGGCAGTTGGGGGCAATCAGGCTGACAGAGAAGCAGCTAGGTGTTAATCAGGCTGGCAGGGGAGTAGTTAGGGGGTGATCAACCTGGCAGGCAGGAGCAGTTAGGGGCAATGGGGCAGGCAGATAGATGAGTGGTTAAGAGCCAGCACTCTTGGATTGTGAGAGGGATGTCTGACTGCCCGTTTAGGCCCGATCCCATAGGAATTCCAGATTGGAGAGGGTGCAGACTGGGCTGAGGGATACCCTCCCCCAGTGCATGAATTTCATGTACCAGGCCTCTAGTCCTATATAATAAAAGGTTAATGTGCAAATTGATTCTTCAACCAGGAATTTGACTGGGAGTTTGTTTTGGAATTCAACCAACAGTGTGACCAGGGGGGTGGCCAGCTGTCCAACTGCCCACAGCTCTGCCCCCACCTGGCCACATTGCCCCAATTAAGGTGGGCTGCCTGGACCCCCCTCATGCACAAATTCCTGCAATAGGCCTCTAATATACTTATATGCATAGCCCATGGACATGGAATAGGGTGGTGAAGACCTGGGGTGGGTAAGGAGGGCTTGGGAGGAGGGAGCTGAAGGGGGGAAAACTGGGCGATATCTGTAATATTATCAACCAAAACAAAAAGATAATAAAGTTACCTAAAATGTAAAAAAAAAAAATAAAGTTATTCCTCTTAACTCCACTCTTTTCAAAAACTTAAGTACAGAGTGGGAGATCCTGAAGAGTGGCAGAGGTGACAGGGTTAGTAGGAGAATATTAAAGAAATAACTGATGGATGAATGGATATACAAAATATTCATTTGTCACCAAAGACTCAAATGAATGCCTTCTGTCTTGGAACCACTTGATGTTCTAAAAGTCACTGGTGAGAAAAAGAAAATAAAATCTTGCTGGAATAAAATTGACATTTTGTTTCTTTTTTTATTTTATTTTATTTTTATTTTATTTATTATATTTTTATTTTTGTTTTTATTTTTTCCCTATTCCCCTCCTCCAGCCTTCCCCACCCCCCAGTACATGCCCTCACCTGTCTCCCCCACCCAATGCTCTCTATCCATTGGCTATGCTTACACACATGCATACAAAACCTTTGGTTGGTCTTTTTACAGCTCCCCCACAACCTCCTCTGCCTTCCCATTGTAGCACGACAGTCTGTTCATTGCTTCTTTGCCTCTGTATCTGGTACCCCCGCTCCCTGATTCTTGTCTTTAAAAACATCTTGCCTTTGTAGGCTAGGAAAAAACTTATAAGAGCAAAAAAATTTCAATGTCCAATAGTTTTGAGTCCCAGTTTCAATATCAAACAGTTCCTTCTGTGTACACATCATCAATGGTATCTGGATAGTGGACAAATGATGGCAATGCCGGTCCGAGGCATCCTGTAGGGACACACAGCTGCTGACTGCTCGCATGGCAAGGCGTAGTCAGTATCTTCCATCTCTGGACTGTTTCTCCTCTTGTCTTCGTGGTTGGAGCAGACCTGTCAGTTCCTCTCTGTTGCAGGAGTCCACTTGGTCTTGGAATTGTTTTCTGAAAGTATATAAACATATTCTCAACCAAAAGTTAATAAAGGAATCTTTTCTATAAAATTGACTTGGGGTCCTTTTTATTTTTGCCTACCCACTTTTCTTTTGGCTTATTTTGACACCATGTGTGTTTTTCATGGGTGTCTTGTTGTTAGTATTACAAATGAAAAATAATTTTCTAAAGTGAAAATTTTGTTTCTTGAAGTACTGGTAAGATTTTACAGATGCCTTTTTTTTTATTTCCTAATAAAAACCATTTGTTCGCTGAGACTGGTTTGGGTCAGTGGATAGAGCATCGGCCTGCAGACTGAAAGGTCCCAGGTTCAATTCTGGTTGGGAGCATGTACCTTGCCTGCGGGCACATCTCCAGTGCGGGGTGTGCAGAAGGTGGCTGATCGATGTCTCTCTCTCATCGATGTTTCTGACTTTCTCTCTCCCTTCCTCTCTGTAAAAAAATCAATAAAATATTACAAAATTTTGTTTTTTCCAACTCTATAGGTCTGGTTTAGGCCTTAAGCATTCTCTGAAAAGATAGTACATGACTTTGGTCCAAAATTATCCATTAATCACTTTGATAGCCAAGCAATGATTTTTCTGCAAATTGCAAAGTACTTTCAACAATGTTAAATATACCTCTTTTTAAAATATCTGCTAATTTACATAAACTAGAATATCTCTTAACTCCAATCAACAAGTTGTGCATCAAATAGATTGACAAAGATCTGACCCAAGATAAAACAATGTGAAGACCAAATTAGTAATTTTTAATTACTGCCTCGAACATTCTAATTCAAATAATTTATTAAAAGTTTACCTAGCACAAATTTATTAATCTCAAACTCATTTAAGATGAAAAATTCCTTAATCAATTTCTTACGTTTTTCTTCTTTATTAACAAAAAATAAAAATAAACATCGGAAATTTCTTTTACTTCAATTCTTCTTGACTCACAGGGGAAAATAATCATGTTTTTTATTTCATCTCCCATTTATACTTTTGAATCTCATCTCTGAGGAAAAAAGTATTGCATCCTTTTTCAAGGTAGTCCAGAGGCAAATGGAAAGATTAACCTTAAGGAATCTGAGTTTCACCAAAACTATACGTGCCACTGTGTTATTGAAACCCCAGTATTTAAAATTGGGGACATATTTCTGGAGCCTATATTCTGTCCCATTGATCTATATGTCTGTTTTTATGCCAGTAACAGGCTGTTTTTATTGCAATGGACTTGTAGTATCATTTAATATCAGGTAGCATGATTTCTCCAACTTTGTTCTTCTTTCTCAAGACACTGCTGCTATCTTTTATGGTTCCATATAAATTTTGGAAACATTTTTTCTAGTTCTGTGAAATTCTCCATTGGTACCTTGATAGGAATTGCATTGAATCTGTAGATTGCTTTGGGTAGTATAAACATTTTAATGATGTTAATTATTCCTATCCATGAATATGGTTCATGCTTCCACTTATTTATATATTCCTTAGTTTCTTTCTTTAGCATCTTACAATTTTCTGAGTACAGATGTTTTGCATTCTTAGTTAAATTTATTTCTGAAACCCCTAGTACACTGCTGGTGGGAATGCACACTGGTGCAACTGTTATGGAAAACAGTATGGAGTTTCCTCAAAAAATTAAATATGGAATTACCATTTGACCCAATTATCCTACTACTAGTAATACATCCTAAGAAACTCAAAGCACCAATCTGAAAGAATGTATGCACCCCTATGTTCATAGCAGCACAATATACAATAGCTAAGATCTGGAAACAGAGGCGATGATTGCAGCCCAGGTTCCTGCCCATTGGCCCAGGTTTCACAGCGGGAGCAGCCATTCATCCCATTCAGCCAAGCAGTGCTCTCACTGTGGTAGCACACTGACTACCAGGGTGCAGCTCCTGTGTTGAACGTCTGCCCCCTGGTGGTCAGTGTGCATCATAACGACTGGTCAATCAGTTGTTCTGGTCATTCTGCCATTGAGTTGCTGGGCTTTTATTATATAGGCTAAGTAGATGAGTAGATAAAAAAGCTGTGGTACAATTATACCATGGAACACTTTGCAGCAATTAAAGAATCTTTTACCTTTGAGGCAGCATGGAGGGACTTAGAGAGTATCATGCTAAATGAAATTATTCAGTCAGAGAAAGTATCATATAATTGCACTCATATATAGAATCTAAGTAATAAAATAAACTAATGAATGGAGTGAATCCAGAGACATGGAAACATGGAACAGAGTGTGGAATTTCAGATGGAAAGCGGGATAGGATGAGTGGGTGGGAGGTAACCAATCAAAGAACTTGCATGCATATGTACATAACCCATGGACAAGGACAATAGAGAGCTGAAGGCCTGGGGCGGGTGGGGGGAGGTGGGAAGAGCTAGAGCAGGCCAATGGGGGAAAAGGAACATAAGTAATACTTTCAACAATAAAGAAAAATAAATAAATAAATTTATTCCTAGTTTGTTTTTTTTTTTATTCTTTTTGAAGCAATTGTGAATGGGATTGTTAGGGTTTTTTAGTTTCCCTTTCTAAGAGTTCAAGATTGGTGTATAAAAATGCAACTGACTTCCGGATATTTATTCTGCTACTTTACTGAATTCATTTATCAGTTCTGGTAGTTTTTTGTAGAATCTTTAGCATTTTATGTGTACACTATCATGTCATCTGCATGGGACTACATCAAATTAAAGCGTTTTTGCACAACAGAGGAAACTATGCTGAATAAGAGTGGTGAGAGTGGACATCCCTGTCTCATTCCTGATCTTACGGGAAATGCTTTTACTAGTAGCTTTTGCCCATTGAGTATGATGTCAGCTGTGGGTTTATCAGATAAGGCCCTTATTATGATTAGGTATGATCTCCCTACTCCTACTTGGATTTTTCATCATAAATGGGTTCTGAATTATAACAAATGCTTTTTATATCAAATAATCACGTGATTTTTATCCTTTATTTTATTTATGTGATGTATCACTTTTATTGATTTGGGAATATTGTACCATCAGAATAAACCTCACTTGATCATGATCAGAATAAATCTCACTTGATCATGGTATGTTATCTTTTTAAAGTATTTCTGGGTCTGGTTTGTTAATATTTTGTTGAGAATTTCAGCATCTATGTTTATCAGGGTTATCGGCCTGTAATTTTCTTTCTTTGAAGTGACTTTATTTGATTTTGGAATTAGGATAATGCTGATCTTATAAAAAGAGCTTGGAAGTGTTCTCTCTCCTTGAAATTTTTGGAATAGCTTTAGAAATATAGGTGTTAGTTTTTCCTTGATAGTTTGCTAAAATTCACTTATGAAGCCATGTGGTCCAGGACTTTTGTCTGCTGGGAGACTTTTTGATTACTGCTTCAATTTCATTAGTTATAATCAGTTTATTCAAGTTTTCTTATTCTTCCTGATCAGTTTTGGAAGATTGTTTCTAGGAATTTTTCCATTTCACCCAGTTTGTCCAATTTGTTGACATATAGTTGTTCATAGTATTTTCTTCAAATCCCTTGCATTTATCTGATGTCAGTTGTTATTTCTCCTCCTTCATTTCTGATTTTATTTAGGCCCTCTCTCTTTATTTCTTGATGAGTGTCATTAAATGTTTATAATTTCTTTTAAAGAGCTAGATATTGATATCACTTATCCTTAGTACTTTTTTTTTCTTTCTGCCAATTATTTTTTATTTATTTATTTTATTAGGTGTAGGATTAGATTGTTTATCTGAGATTTTTCTTGCTTCTTGAGATAGGCATGTAATTCTATGAACTTCCCTCTAAGGATTGCTTTCATTATGTCCCAGAGAATTCAGGATTGTTATGTGTTCATTTTAATTTGTTTCCAGGTAATATTTTTATTTCTTCCTTGATCTCAGTGTTAACCCATTCACTGTTTAGTAACAGGCTATTTAAAACATGGAATGCTTTATATTACTCTTCTCTGCATCATTCCAATTTTAGTATATGTGCTGCCAAAGTGAGCACTTTGTTTCTGTTTTTGATGCTTTGCTCTAAAAGTGTTCTTCCAAAATCAGGCAGCATTTAAAAAATTATTAGTCTTTATAAAGTGGACATTCCTTATATCAATGCCCCATTGATGCATGAATTTTATATCTATCAACTTTATAACTAAGATTTACTACAAAAAAATAAAAATAATTCATTGTTTATTGAAACTATATAATTTCCCACAGACCACTGGCTCTCTCTCGCTTTTACGAACTCTTTCCTTCCCATAATTTAAAATGTTGTTCTCGCTGGGCCGGTGTGACTCAGTGGTTGTGCATTGACCTATGAACCAGGAGTTTATGATTCGATTCCTGGTCAGGACACATACCCAGGTTGTGGGCTTCGTCCCCAGTGGGGGCGGGGGCAGTCAATAAATGTTACTAAACATCATTGATGTTTCTGTCTCTTTGCCTCTTCCTTACTCTTTGAAATCAATAAAAAATATATTAATTAATTAATACAGTAGGTCCCTGGGATACATCAGAGGTTCCTTCCTCTGGTGCAATGTAATGTGATTTTTGCCATAAGTTGGAACCCACCTACATAAGCACCTAGGTCACTCACATGGAGCACATACACAGCAGTAATGAAGTGAAACAGTAAAAAAAAAGATTTGAAAGAAAGATAACTCCTGATCTTTACTTGTGTTAAATAAATAATAAAATACATAAAGCACATATGTACATATGTAGAAATGATGGAACTTTTTTTTTATAGATAAATGGGAGATGGTGGCATAACCACAAAATGACGTACGTCGAGTCCAACATGACCTGAGGACTGCCTGTAATGTTATCTTTGGTCCATGGGAAATGGAAATTTCTAACCACTGTTCATCTTCTAATTATTAATCACAATAAGGAGAGACATAATTAACTTATGCCAAACCAAAAATTCAGACTGCTTACTATAAAAACTTATTTTCGCATATTATAGGAAACAGGTTGCCCCCTTTGAAAATATTTGTTAGAGATCACTTATGCTATTAAACTGGTTAGCAAATATTTTTATTTTATGTCCTCTTCCTAACTATTTTTCTCTAGAGTATCTACTATTCTTTGTTTTTTAACTGACCAATTATGTATTTATTTATTAAACAAATACATAAAGCACATAATGTCTCTCACATGGTAGTTTCTAGGAAATACAATGAGGAATAAGAAAAGAATAGTGCATGACCCTTTGCAGTATATGGTCTGGGACAGTGGTCTGCAAATCATGGCTCGCTAGCCATGGTTTGCCGCTCTGTTGACTAATGAGTTTGCCGAGCACTGTCATATACTACACTTTACCACTTTGCACACAATTGCCTAATCCTCACAGCTTCCAACTGCACAGTAACATTTAGTCTAGTCCATGGTTGGCAAACTCATTAGTCAACAGAGCAGCAAACCGCAGTTCATGAGCTACATGTGGCTTTCGAGCCAAGGTTTGCGGACCACTGGTCTGGGAGATCAAAAACACATCAATTGAATATCAAATTCTACCATTCCTGTGTTTTTCAATTTATTATCTTTCCTCTTGGAATGCTATCAATGTTTTCTAGGTTACTAAAAAGAGCCACAGATTAATTTATAGAATAATAGAATCTGATCAAAATAGAATGCCTCTGACACCAGAAGATTTGGTAAAAATCCAATTAGAGCACGGAATTGAGCCACATATCCAATGTTCCTTTCCTTTGAAAAAAATGTTAGTTGTGTAAATAAAAGGCAAAGAACTTCTTTAGTTCAGAATATTTTTTCTAATATTAAAAATATTCTACTGCTGCTAGAATGCTCAATGTTTTCCAATAAATCCCTGTGTTAATATACTTGTGTTTTATACTAATAATGAATATTTCAAAGAGCTAATGAGACTCCTTATGTCATTTTTTTCTTTTTAAAATTGTTCTCAGTTGTTACTTTGTTCTCTAATGTAATTTAAATTGAGATATAATTAACATACATTATATTAGTTTCAGTGTACAACATAATGATTCAATATTTGTACCTATTGTGAAATGATCACCACGGTAAATATAATTCATATCTGTTAGCAAAACTAGTTATATATTTTTTCTTGATATGAGAACTTTTAACATACTCTCTTAGCAATTTTCAAATATACACTATGGTATTATTAACTATCATTGTCATGCTTGATGTGCATTTTACATCTCCATAACATATATTTTATAACTGTATATTTATGCTTTTTTAACTACCTTCACCCATCTGACCTGCATCCCACCCCCCACATCTGGCAACCACAAATGTATTCTCTGTTTATTTTTTAGCTTCCACATATAAGTGAAATCATATGGTGTTTATCTTTCTTCGTCCAATTTATTTCACTTAGCATAATGCCCTCAATGCCCATCCATGTTGTCCCAAATGGCAATTTTTTTTTATGGCTGAATAATATCCCATTAACAACTATTCAATCATCCATCAATGGGCACTTAGCTTACTTCCATATCTTGGCTAAAAAACCATGTGGTCGTCATGCCCTCATACCATGAAGCCCTCTTGCCATCACAACCCATCACCAGAAGGCTGTATGAGCAGCGGGCACCTGTGGGTGAGTGGGGCTACGTGAGCAGCGAGGTGCACGCATGTGGGTGGGGATTTGATGCTGCGTCCCTGGTGGGGCATCAGGGGAGTGGATGGTGGCTGCCTCTGTCCAGGGTCAGCCTGAGGCTCAGGCAAGCCGCAGATGGCAGCTGCTGCTGCGAGGGTCCGAGGCTCAGGCTATGAGGGCTGGGCTGAGGCTCAGGCAAGATGCAGTGTCTGTGAGGGTCAAGGCTCAGACAGCCTAGCAGCCAGCAGTGACAACAGCAGAGGCAGGTGATGAGGGAATCGCCTTCCACTGATTGCCAGGTGGCCTCTTGCAGAGGGAGGCCAGAGATAGCAGCGGCGAGGGGGTGATGGAGGTGGTGCCTTCCCCTGATTGGCTGGTGGCCTCCCACAGAGTTAGGCCAGACTGTGGCTTAGGCTCGATTTCCCTCCTCCTCCCCCACCCCCTGCCGGGGGGAGCGGGCCTAAGCCATCAGTAGGACATCTGAGGGCTTCTGGACTGTGAGAGGAGGCAGGCAAGGCTGAGGTACCCCCCTCCCAGTGCACGAATTTTCATGCACTGGGCTTCTAGTTGTAAATAACGTTGTAATGAACACAGGGGTGTGTATTTCTTTTAATCTAAAGTGTTTTCTTTTTCTTTGAATGAATTCCCAGAAGTGGGATTGTTGGATCATATGATAGTTCTATTTTAAATTTTTTGAGGAATCTCCATACTGTTCTCCATAGCAACCATTTATAATCCCACTAACATTGTATGAGAGTTTCTTTTTCTCCACATCTCTGTCAACACTTGTAATTTTTTGTCTTTTTTTTATTAGCCATTCTACCAGGTGTGAGGTGATACCTCATTGTGGCTTCATTGGCATTTCCCTGGTGATTAGTAATGTTGAGCATCATTTCATGTACCTGTTGTCTATCTGTATATCTTCTATGGGAAAATGTCAATTCAAATCTCCTGACTATTTTTTTAATTGGAATGTTTGGTTTTTTGAATTGTGTGAATTCTTTATATATTTTGAATATTAATCCCTTATCAAATATATTATTTGAAATATTTTCGTATAGTCAATAAGTTGCTTTTTTATTTTGTTGATTTACTATTTCTTACGTACCCCTAGATCTCACTTGATGCCAAACTTATTACATGACAGGGTAAAATATCCTGAAAGGAGAATAATCACTTCCCCAATCCAGACAGGATGGAAGCTGTTTCACAATGCTTCTAAATATGAGAGCCTATCCCTTTTCTTTGAGCAATTTTATTATTTGATATCTGTAGAATGGTTGTTCCCAAATAATAGATTATTACTTGACAAATACAAGTTCAGTAAAGTGAGAAAAACATGAACATACAGTATTAGTTTTTCATATTAACCACATTACATTTTTCAATGGGCTGTCTTTTATTATAAAATTGTGTTATTTTTATGTGTGAGAAAATTACAATGAATAATTATCTTATTATTAAAATTAGAAGTTGGCAACCTTATGTTGGTTTGGGGAGGAAGAAACTTTACTCTTCTAGGCGCTTCTGGCTGATCTAATAATTAAATCAACATGAGATATATTAACAAGAGAAAGGAACCAAATTTAATTTGGGAAATGCACATATATTAGGGAATCAGAAACCCCACATACATGAGAAGTTCAGAGTCAGAAAGTTAAAATGAGGTATATATGACATTCTGAGCTGAAGATGAGGTAAGGTGCATAGGACTTTGGTGGGGGAGAAAGGTCATTTGTAATACAATAAGAACAGTTGTTCAGTAATCAAAGTTTCCCTTATCTTATAGGTAAGTCATAAAAGCTATTCTGGTAGTAACTCTTACTATGATCAAGGCCCAAGATTTAAATTATTTAGAAATGAGACAACAGCTTCCTGTGTTCCTGCAGGGGCTCTCTTGCCTTCAGCTCAACATAATCCACATGCCAAAATGGCATAACTTGGAAAAGTCTGCTCTGAACCCCTTCACTGGTCACTATAATTTTGGTGAGGGGGGTTTTACTGGTCCTCGAAATCTCAGAATCTCAAGACCATTTCTGAAAACTACATTTGCAAGACTTTTTAGTATATTATTTATTTATTTTCCTTGAATCCCTAAAAAAAACTACATTCTTATTGTTGATTTATTTATCCCTAATGTTAAATACATGTTTTCTTGTAGCTATTTTCTCAAACTTATATTCCATTTACTGTTTAGATTTATCCTATTATTTTTAGTTAAAAACTACAAATCTTTTTTAATCTTTATAAATTCCAAATTTTTTGCAATCATTGTACAATTATGTTCTTGCTTTAAAATATTTGCAGAGCAATATTTCAAATATTTTAAAATAGTTCCAACCATCAACAGTAGATGGTGCTAGTGACTTTCTAACAAAATAGTTTATATTTAACAAAATGAAGAAAAATGTATGTCACAACTGGGACAAATGTCCAAAGTTTTAGGATTTTTAAAGGAATTAAGGTTAAAATACTAATTTAATTGGTTAAAACATCAACATTTATTAATTGAAGTGCAACAATTAATTTAAAAAATACTATATCAAGTCTTTTACTCATTTCAGTGCTTTTTTACACCTGAAAATGTCATGAAAATACTTTTGAGATAATACATGGCTCTAAATATAATTTTTTTACTATTTTTGTAGAGAATAGAGCCTTTAGATTATTGATAACTTCCCAAAAGACCCTTTATGGAATGTTGCAAACAGTATATTCAAATTATTATTATTGCTCTGAGCAGAAGAGTCAATAATATGAATCATGAACATTTTCAATTTAGTATAGTCATTGAGAAATAAGCAAGCTACTTTTTTTTTCATGTAAAATGGCTAACAAAAGTGTAATTTTTATTTATTTTTATTGTCAGGGATAACCTGTTTAAAAATTGTGACATTTCCATGGGACTACATCACATGAAAAAAACAACAACTCTGGAACTCATAGTGCATTGAATTTGTGTGATAATGATAGTGAAGCTATCATTTGGTGATTGTGTTTCTGGAAAAAAATGGCTTAAATGTATTGTAATAGAGGCATAAGTTACAAGTATTCTCACAGTTTCCATTTACGTTTTATTTACATTCTTGGAACCTGGATTTCTCAATGTATTTATAAAAATAACACATATAGTCCTAAGGGGTCTGAGCTAATTTAGATTGGCCGAGGGGGATGGAGAGACACAAAATGGTTCATTGTTTTGTTCCAGTGTTTGTCAGCAATTAAAAGTTGAGCTATTTTTGTCCCCCCAAGGGAGAACTAGAATAAAGTGTTTCCATGGAAGGAGTAGGATGTGAATCATCTCAAAACTATCTAGTAAAGCTTTAAAAACCAAAGTTTTAAATATGTACTTTTTAAATGATTGTAGCTCATCAAAATCCCATCCATGTCTCAATAAGATACACATAAGAAAACTATTATAGGTTGATTTTTGCTTATCCACATAATATTATAATTATTTTGAGAGAGAAAATATGAAGGGACACATTTACACAAGTTTATTAAAATTAACTAATCAATCCTCTGCCAATAACTAGTTGCTTCACTCAATTTACTTTTTTTAAGCAAACAAGTTAAAGAGTCGAAGAAATCCAGATTCTATAGGCTATTCTTGATTTGTGAAAAATCACTAAATCTTTTCCCACATAATAAGAAGAGCTATAAGGACATAATTTTTCAGTACCCTTAGGACAATAGAAATGTTTTTACCCTGGAAAAGTGAAACATTCAAATTTATGAAACTCAGGAGAATGCTGCTTTTCTTCCTAAGCATTTTGGACTATTTGCAAAATGAAAGTTTTACTCTCAAACACTTTTGCAAATAATCCACTGAGCCCATATGGAAAGCATTTTGCATTTGGAGGTGTTGCATATAATTTATTTTAATTTACCATTACAGAAACCAACATAATGATTTAATTAGAATTCGTTTTTGTCTTGTGTTTTTCTAACTGCTTTACCTAAAATCCTTGGTTCCAGACTAATTCTTAAAATTACCCTGAATTGTAATATGAAATTAAATGAACTAAGTGTATAATTTCTCCTGTTACAAGAAAACATAAACTTTTATGTGAAAAGTCTATTAGAATTGAATGTGAAAACAGACTATTGTGTTTAAAATAATAAAAACTAATTTATTTCAGATTATTATCTCTTTATTCTCTCAACATTGGAAATGTTATTCAAGGGGAATTTTTAGCCCAATTGTTATATGGAGCTCAGTGCATTACTGTTAGGTGGTATGACTATGAAGATTTTAAGATCACAATATATAATTATTTACTTAAAATTGAAAAGCAATAAAGTAAGATTTTCTATTCTTAGACTTGTGCATATTAAACAGGAAAAAAACAGCCAAATGTCACCTAGGAAGCACATCCTCCTTCTATATAATTATCATATTATTAATACAAAAATATTTGAAAAGAGGAGAGAGGTAATGAATTAAGAGATTAATCAAAGAATTTATATGTATATATGCATAACTCATGGACACAGACAATAGTGTAGTGAAAGCCTGTGTGGGGGGGGCAGGTGTAGAAGGAGAGGGCAAATAGGGGTAAAAAGGGAATATCTGTAATATTTCAAAAATAAATAAATTTTAAAAACTTAATTGGATTAATTTTGATAATCCATTACATTTACTAGAGCACCTTGAATGTATTTATTTAATTTCATTAGTGGGTATCCTTTCTAATAAAAGAGTAATATGCAAATTGACCATACCTCTGCTACATCACCAGCCATGCCCACTTCCAATCAGAGCAAGTATGCAAATTAACCCAACCAAGATGGCTAATGCCACAGAGAGAGCAGGAGGGAGGCTTGGGTTGTCCCTGGTGATGGAGGAAGCCAAGCTTTCCACACACCCTGGTCAGCAGGCCTCCGTTTAAGGCATAAAGTTTCAATGGTTGTGCAAGCAGAAGGCTTGACTCTGCTCCAGGCTACAAAGTTTCAATTGTAAAAGATAAATAAATCCCAGATACCAGGGCCTCCACTTCAGTTGCCAAGGGGCATGGCCAGCCTGCAAACCGCCACCGGTCCCTCGCCCAGGCCACCCCATGCCCCAAGGGAACCCCCACCCTGATCTGGGACACCCTTCAGGGCAAACCAGCTAGCCCCCACCTGTGCACCAGGCCTCTATCCTATCTAATAAAAGAGTCATCACACAAGATGACTTCCCCTATGTGGTCCAAAGATCCTTCCCCTATGTGGACACAAGATGGCCACTACAAGATGGACATCCCTCAAGGAGTCCAATTGGAGAGGAGCAGGCAGGGCTGAAGGACAGCCCCCCATGCATGAATTTCATGCACTGGGCCTCTAGTATATAATAACTGTTTATATAATTGGCCATAGTCCTTATTAAAGATCAAAGGAGAATAGATATTTTTGAGCACCTACTGTGTACCAGTTTCTTTACTAGGTGTTTTATATATATTATCTTATTTATAAATATGTATGGTTGATATTAGTGGAAAATAATTCCTGAAAGTGTTGGAGATAAATGATTTGTATGTTCCTGTTTTAAACAAGAACCTCAGATACTAATAGGTGTAGGATAAATAGAATCTACGTTAAAAAAAGAGTATCAAAATAGCTAATACAGAGTTTAAATAGCTATAGTTCCTTGGCCAGTGTGACTCAGTTAAGCATCATTCCATGAAGCGAAAAGTCACTGGTTGGATTTCCCATTAGGGCACATGTCCAGGTTGGGACTTCATTCCCCAGTCAAGGTGCATATGGGAGGCCACTGATCAATGTTTTGTTTTTTTCCTTTCTCTTCTCTCTCTCTCTCTCTCTCTCTCTCTCTCTCTCTCTCTCTCTCTCTCTTTCTCTTTTCCCCTTACTCTCACCCTAAAATCAGTGAAAAAATAGCTATAGTTTAAGATCAGAAAATAATCTCCTTGGTGAATTATATGTTTAATATGTATCAAATTTGAAAGGTAAATATTCTACTGGCCCAGTGTTGTTGATTTGGGTTTAATAGGTGAAGGAGGAAAGAGAGAAATAATAATAATAATTATTATTATTATTATGTGCAATAATAACCTACAATATATTTTATGCATATATTTCTGAAGGGATCACTTGCAAAAGGGCCTTTTTCTTATTTTTTAATCTTTATTTTTCAGATTATTACAGATTTTCCTCTCCCCCCATAACTCCCTTCCACCTGATTCCCACCCCACTCCAGGCCCTCCCCATTCTCCACTGACCTCATCCATAGCTATAAGCTCTTTGTCCAATGTCTTCCTGCACCATCCACAACCCCTTCCCCCAGAAACTTGCCAGTCTGCTCCTTTTGCATGCGCGTGGTTCTATTACATTCGCCAGTTTTTTCTGTTCATCTGATTTTTTTTTATTCATTTGATTTTTAGATTTACTTGTTGATAGATATGTATTTGTTGTCACTTTGTTGTTCATAATTTTTATCTTTACCTTTTTATTCTTCTTCCTCTTCTTAAAGAATACCCTTCAGCATTTCATATAATACTGGTTTGGGGTTGAGTAACTCCTTTAGCTTTTACTTGTCTGTGAAATTCTTTATCTGACCTTCAATACTGAATGATAGCTTGGCTGAATAGAGCATTCTTTGTTGTAGGTTCTTGCTATTCATCACTTTGAATATTTCCTGCCATTCCTTTCTGGCCTGCATAGGTTCTGTTGAAAAATCAGCTGACAGTTGTATGGGTACTCCCTTGTAGGTAACTGACTGTTTTTCTCTTGCTGCTTTCAAGATTCTCTCTTTGTCTTTTGCCCTTAACATTTTAATTATGATATGTCTTGGTGTGGTCCTCTTTGGATTCCTCTTGTTTGGGGTTCTCTGTGCTTCCTGGAGTTATAAGTCTATTTCTTTCACCAAGTAGGGGAAATTTTTTGTCATTATTTCTTCAAATAGGTTTTCAATATCTTGCTCTCTCTCTTCTTCTGGCACCACCATAATTCAAATGTTGGTACACTTGAAGTTTTCCCAAAGGACCTTTACACTATCTTCATATTTTTGGATTCTTTTTCCTTCTTGCTTTTCTGGTTGGGTGTTTTTTGCTTCTTTGTATTTCAAATCTTTGACTTGATTCTTGGGATCCTCTAGTCTGCTGTTGAATCTCTGTGTGTTATTCTTTATTTCAGTGTGTATTCTTAACTTCTGATTTGTCCTTTTCCATATCCTTGAAGGTCTCACTAAATTTCTCAGAGCTTTCTAGAAGATTCTCAAGTAACCTTATAACCATGGTTTTGAACTCTATATCCAATATTTTGCTCTCATCCATTTCTTTTATTTGTGACTTATTTCTTTGTCTCTGTATTTTGGCTGTATTTGTTTCTATGTATTGGGTAGCTGCTAAGTCTCCTTAAATTGATAGAGTGGCCTTGTATGGTAGGTGTTTTATAGGTCCCACTGGCTCAGCCTCCCCAGTCACCTGAGGTGGACGGTCTTGGTACACCCCTTTGTGGGCTTTGTGCACAGTATTGTTGCAGTTAACCCTTGGTTGCTGTTGGTATCACTGGGAGGAATTGACCTTGAGGCCAATTGGCTGTGATGACAAGCTATGTCTACACTGCAAGGTCTGTTGTGTAGGGCTTGCTTCAGTGGGGCTTTGGTGCTCACTAAGTCTGCCCCTTGAGTGTATTCTCTTATGGATGTGAAGAGTTGTAATCTGGTATGGTTTCACACTGACCACTGGGTACACTGGATCTTGGATTTCCAAGGAGGTGCAAGGTCATCCACTGTCTGGGGATGCCCAGCTGTAGCTACAGAGACATTTGCAGATTACTTCTCTTTGTATGGGGTTTGGAAGTGCCCAGATGAGACCCAGCTGTAAAGCAAGGCTGGCTGCTGTTACTGGTTCTTGGGCCTTCTTTTGGAAGCTCTGGGGATCTCTGACCTAGCTGCAGTTTGACAGGTGTTAGGTGGAGAAAGGATAGGCCATTTATATGCAAAAGCCGATCTTCACAGCTTGAGTGGGGTTGTATATGGGTGAGGTGTGTTCTCTGGGAATCACCAGGGCAGAGCAAACAGCAATGGCTGCCAGTCAGCCTTGCACTGGAGAGGTCCCCAGGTTTCTGTGACCTGCGCCCCATGCAGGAACAATGTTCGCTGTGAGCACCTCTGAGAGAAAGCCACCCTCGCATTCCTATCCTAATGCCAGACAGTCTAGTTTCTCACCATATGTGTCTGGGTCCCCCAGAGTCTCACTCAGAACTGGAGTTCAGAGCAAGTGAGAGCTTGTATCTCCCTCCTGATTTAAAGAGCAGCACATCCAGGTGCAGCACTTTCTGCGCTTCGGCACCTCTTACCCCTCTCAATGCATTTTCTTCACCTCTCTAATTGTGGAATTGCCATTCAGCCAGCTTTCCTGTGGTTCTGGGTGGTAGTTGTTCTGCCTTTTATTTGTAACTATGATGTGGCTGTGAGAGGCAGCAAGTATAGGTGATTACCAATGCCGCCATCTTGGTTCTTTTTTCAAAAGGGCCATTTTTTATTTAAGTCATCACTTCAAGCTAGTTCAATGAGCTTAAGTGAAGCCTGAATGCACAAATTTCAAAATGTCATTGACATGCCCATATTACTCAAATAATCTACATGTTCAATGCAGTCCCTATAAAATTCCAATGGCATTTTTTTTCACAGAAATAGAGAAAATAATTCTAAAATTTATATGGAATCACAAATGACCCCAAATAGCCAAAATAGTCTTGAGAAAGATAAGAAAGCTGGAGGGAACACACTTCCTGATTTCAAACTACATTATAAAGCCATAGCATTTTAAAAAGTATGGTATTAGTATAAAATCCACACAGGTCAATGGAATAGAACAAATCTCAAAAATAAATCTATGCAACTAAGGAGCCAAGTATTCTCAGTAGAGAAAAGACAATCTCTTAAATAAGTGGTGTTGGAAAAATTGGATATCCCCATGAAAAAGAATGAAACTCAACCCTTATCTTACACCAGTGGTTGGCAAACTGCGGCTTGCGAGCCACATGCAGCTCGTGAACCACATGCAGCTTGCAAGCTGCGGTTTACCGCTCTGTTGACTAATGAATTTGCTGACCGCTGACCTAGACTCTCAATTCCAATAATTACAGGCTGTTGTTCCTTGTGATCAAGCCCCTATCCAGTGGTTGGCAAACTCATTAGTCAACAGAGCAGCAAAAAGTGGCTACCAAGCTACAAGTGGCTTGCAAGCCGCAGTTTGCTGACCACTGTCTTACATCATAAACAAAAACAAATTCAAATTGAATAAATACTTTAAGGTAAGACCTGAAGCCATAAAATTCCTAGAAAAACAAACAAACAAACATGGGATCCAAGTTCCTTTCATTGATATTGAAAATGATTTTTTTGAATTTGACATCAAAATCAAAGGCAACAAAAGAAAAAATGAAGAAGTAGAACTACATTACACTAAAAAGCTTCTTTACAGCCAAAAAATCATCAAAATGAAAAGGCAAGAGGAGAAAGTATTAGCAATTCACAATCCCATCAAAATCCCAATGTCATTTTTTAAAGAAATGGTATGGGAAATCATCAGATTTGTATAGAAACACAAAAGACCCAGAATAGCCAAAGCAATCCTAAAAAGAAAGAACAAAGCTGGAAGTATCACACTACTTGACTTTAAATT
>PVJN01038093.1:0-20547 GCA_004026805.1 Lasiurus borealis
GCATTCTCCATTTGAGGACTGTAATCATGAAAATAAATTAAAAGATTGAGTTCAGATTGATTTTCTTGTCTTTATAACAACCACTGCAGCTTCAAGGAGCCTACAGAAAGGCTTTTTATCAGAGATTGTCTCGATCCCTCCATGTTGGAACATCAAAGAATATTAATCATATTGAACTCAGCCCTTTCTATATGGGTGTCCCTACACAGTATAAAAAGAGTGTCAGGGCAAATAATAAATGCTCACATGTGGCATAACACAAATTATTGATGACAGAGATTGATAGTTTCTAAGCACTAACATGTTCTAGGCCTTATGATAAATGCTTAGTTTATATAAACTGTTTCAATGAATGTTTATAAAACCTTACATCTCTACTATGGGTGTGGAAACAGTCTTGTTGGAGTTAAGAAATTTATCCTAATTCATACAAATTTTAGGTGAGTGAATTAGGATTTGAACCCAGGTCTTTCTGATTTCAAATCTCCTTGTACTCCAAGGCACTATTTTTCTCTAGGAGCCCCAGAAATAGGGAGGGACAGATGCGGAACTCCTGATGGAGGGATGGTAAATGAGTGGAAAGAATGGAATTTGGTAGGAAAGGAGAGAGGCTATGGCCTGTGGGAATTAAATGAGAATAAAACTCAAGAGGATATGGCTTCTGGTCCAGGTTATGGCATAAATAAGCAGGACTTTGGAGATGTCATATAACTATGCTAACATTATTTTTTTTGTCTGTAAAATGTGGGAATTGGATTTGATGAATAGTTTTCTGCACAGGTTCCATGAGTTCCAGAGGTTCAGAGTGATGTGGTTTCCAGAGAGGCACCACCAACAACAAAAAACCGAATCACCTGTGCATTGCAAAAAAATACATTACTCTACAATATATATTTTTGTACTAGTTTAACAAATTTTTACTTGGCACTTGCTATGTGCCATGAATTTACTAGGTACACAATAAATTGGGTACACAGCTGTGGGGGAAAACACAATCTACATCCCTCAAAGAGATTGCTCTTTCAAGGCCCATACAGACTGTAAAACAATGATCACATTAAAAATGCATAACTACAAACTGTGATAAGTACTAGTATTGAAAATTCAGGATGCCCTTGATGTTTTGGCTCAGTGGATAGAGCACTGCCTCATGGACTTAAGGGTCTTGAGGGCATGTAGCTTTGTTGCAGGCTTGATCCCTAGCTCCTGATCAGTACATGCTGGACGCAACAAATTGATGTGTCTCTCTCACATCCATGTTTCTCTCTCTCTCTCTCTCTCCCTCTCTTCTGCTCTCTCTAAAACTCAGTGGAAAAATATCCTCAGGTGAGGATTAACAACAACAACAACAAATACTCTAAGAAACCATAATCCATGATCTAATTGCAATTAATATGGATGTGAAATAATTTTTTTTTAGTAAGTAACACTTAACCCAAAGACCTGAAAGATGATCAGGAAGTAGACAGCAGAAGAAAGAGAATATTCTAGGTAGGCAAATGTATGCAAATCCATAGGTGAAAAATAACTTTGCCTGTCAGAGAAACAAGTACTAGAGAAACTAGACCTACTTGACTTACCTACTAGATTCACTTGGACCTATCTGTTCTCTTCCCTACACAGTCTTGGTGGCTGCCATGTTGGAGACCCAGAGCATGTCCTGACACCACCGCTGGCTTGTCCTTCCCCAGGGTCGGGTCAAGCTTTGGCAAAGCCTTAATCATGCTTAACACAGCAAGTTGTATGAGGAAGTGTTTAAAATGTCAAGGAGAGCCAAAACCGGTTTGGCCTGCGGACTGGAAGGTCCCGGGTTTGATTCTGGTCAAGGGCATGTATCCTGGTTGCAGGCACGTCCTCAGTAGGGGACATGCAGAGGCGGCTGATCGATGTCGCTCTCTCTCGTTGATGTTTCCAACTCTCTATCCCTCTCTCTACCTTTCTATAAGAAATCAATAAAATACATTAAAAAATTAAATAAAATAAAATGTCAAGGAGAGGGAAACAAGAACCAAGATGACAGCATAGGCAAATGTTTGTACTTGCTGCCTCTCACAACCACATCAAAATTACAACTAAAACACAAAACAACTATCTCTAGAACTGCAGGAAAGCTGGCTGAGTGGAAGTACTATAACTAGAGAGGTAAAGAAGAAAGTGCATTATGACTGCAGGAGGTGTGGAGGTGTGGAGGTGCGAGCTGCGGAACAGGCTGGTCTGGCACCAGGATGTGCCGTTTTTTTTAATTGGAAGGCAGATCGCCTCTGTGGAGGCCACCTGAAGGAGCGAGGAGTCCCAGCCCACCAAACCCGCCAGCCCAGGGTCCTAGAGCTGGGGAAAAAAATCCCTAAGGGCTGAAAGAACTATGGACTGTAAAAACCAGTGTGGATTGGGGCAGAATGACACACAGGCTGCTGGAGACCCAGCTGCTCCTCCTTAAAGGCTGGCACCACAAACTGAACTTATGACCTCTTGCTTCCTCTGAGTTCCAGTGCCAGGCTAAGCTTTAGGGGGACCCAGACACATATGGGGAGAAACTGGACAACCTGGCATTGGGGCAGGAATGTGAGAGAGGTTTTCTTCCAAATGGAAGTGCTTGCAGTGGTCATTATTCCCTTTCTGGGATTTCCCTGGTGCAGACCTGACTGGCAGCCATTTTTGTTTGCTTTGTCCTGGTGATTCCATGAGACACTGACCTACCCACGCTGTGTGCAGCAGCTTTTGCATATGAATTATTGGGAGCTCCAAAGCTATCAATAAAAGGCCCAGGGCCAGCACCAGAATGCCTTGCTTCACAGCTGGGCCTCATCTGGGCAGTTCCAAACCTGATACAAAGAGAAGGAATCTGCAGACTCTCTGTAGCTCCTGTTGGGTGGCCCCAGGCAGTGGCTGACTTTGCACATATCTGGAGACCCAAGAGCCAGTGTACCTAGTATTCAGTGTGAGACCAGACCAGACTACAACTCTGACACCCTCAAGGGGCAGACTCAGTGAGTACCAAAGACTTATTCAAGCAAGTGTTGCCCCATAAAGGTGTCTCCTGAACAGCAGCTCTCTCACTCTAGTCACAACTGGTCCCCACAACCAATTTGCCTGGGGGTCAATTCCTCCCAGTGACACCAACAGCAATCAAGGCTCAACTACAATAAGACTGTGCAAACAACCCACAAAGGGGTGCACCAAGAGTGTCCATCTCATGTGATTGGGGAGGCTGAGCCACTGAGCTCTATAGGACACCCACTACATAAAGCCACTCTACCAACTCAAGGAGACTTAGCAGCTACCCAATACATAGAAACAAACACAAGGAAGCAGCCAAAATACAGAGATAAAGAAATATGTCACAAATGAAAGAAATGGAAGAAAGCAAACTACTGGACACAGAGTTCAAAACCACAGTTATAAGGTTACTCAAGAATCTTCTAGAAACTTCTGAGAAACTTAATGAGAACTTCAAGGATCTTAGTGAGAATGCCAAAAAAAGAAAAAAGGAAAAGGACCAGTCAGAAATTAAGCATACACTGACTAAAATAAAAAATAATATACAGGGATTCAACATACTAGAGGATCATAATATACCAGAGCAGTGGTTCTCAACCTTTTTTTAATGCTGTGACCTTTTAATACAGCTCCTCATGTTGTGGTGACCCCTAATCTTAAAATTATTTTCGTTGCTACTTCATAACTGTATTTTTGCTACTATTAATGAATCATAATGTAAATATCTGTTTTCTGATGGTCTTAGGCTATACAGCAGCGGTTCTCAACCTGTGAGTAATGACCACAGGTTGAAAACTGCTAGCAGGGTTGCAAGTTATGAAGTAGCAACAAAAATAATTTTAAGATTGGGGGTCACCAAAACATGAGGAACTGTATTAAAAGGTCACAGCATTAAAAAAGGTTGAGAACCACTGTACTAGAGGATCCTGAGAATTGAGTCAATGATTTAAAATATAAGGAAGCAAAACATATTCAACCAAAAGGAAAAAAATAAAAAAGAATCCAAAAATATGAAGATAGTGTAAGGAGCCTCTGGGACAACTTCAAGAGAACCAAGATCTGAATTATGGGGGTGCCAGAAGAAGAGAGAGAGCAAGATATTGAAAACCTATTTGAAGAAGTAATGACAGACAACTTTCCCTACCTGATGAAAGAAATAGATTTACAAGTCCAGGAAGCATAGAGAATGCCAAACAAGAGGAATCTAAAGAGGAACATACCAAGACACATCATAATTAAATGCCAAGAGCAAAAGACAAAGAGAGAATCTTAAAAGCAGCAAAAGAAAAACAGTTAGTTACCTACAAGGGAGTGCCCATATGACTGTCAGTTGATTTCTTCTCAACAGAAACTATGCAGGCCAGGTGAGAATGGCAAGAAATATTAAAAGTGATGAATACCAAGAACCTACAACCAAGACTACTCTATCCAATAAAGCTATCATTTAGAATTAAAGGTCAAATAAAGAGTTTTACAGACAAGAAAAAGCTAAAGGAGTTCATCATTACCAAACCAGTATTATATAAAATGTTGAAGGGTATTCTTTAAGAAGAGGAAGAAGAAGAAAAAGGTAAAGATAAAAAATTATGAACAGCAAAGTGACAACAAATACATATCTATCAACAAGTGAATCTAAAATTCAAGTGAATAAAATCTAATGAACAGAATAAACTGGTGAATGGAATAGAATCAGGGGAATGGCAAGGAACAGACTGAAGATTCTCAGAGGGAAAGGGGTGGGGGTGTGTGTAAGAAGAGTTTAGATAAAGATCTTATATGCAAGTAGGCAGACAATAGGGTGGGGTAGGAACCAAGTGGAGAGGAGCTCTGGGGCAAAAAAAGAGAGAAATCTGTAATAATCTCAACAAGAAAGATAAAAAAAAATGTCAAGGAAAATCAGACTTCAATTCCACAGCAACTTCTTTAGAGTGTGCAGCAATGAGATCAACTCAACTAATCTTAAAAAATTAGCAAAACTCTGATATTTAAATTTAACAAAAACAAACAAATAAAAACAATAATAACAACAAAAAGACACATGACCAGCCTTACTTATGGGTGGAGATACAAAACTACAAAATAAAAGGCTAGCAGATAGATTCTTGGCATAAAAGAATAATTACATGGAGAGAAAATAGAATTTACTTTTCATAGACAAAAAAATCAGTCTTATAAATTTTACTTATATAATGTACTTAATCCATCAAAGGAAAAAAGCTACAAAATCATTTCAGTTCATCTGAAGTCCTTTACAAGCCTGAGATGAGAGAGAGTAGAAGCTGTGGCTATAGCTGCATCTGCTGACAGCAAGAGAGAGAGAGAGAGAGAGAGAGAGAGAGAGAGAGAGAGAGAGAGAGAGAGAGAGAGAGAGAGAGAGAGAGAGAGAGAGAGAGATACTTTTTCCCCAGGCACAGCAAACTGTTAGCAAAGCTGTATGTTTCTTGGAAACCAAAAGACTCCAAGAAAAAAACTTGAGAAGACTAGCTGGAGGGTAAAGGAAGTTCACTTAGTTGACTACTGAAACCCCAAGAGATTGAGAGGGGCTTGCTAATGAATGCCCATCAAAGGCTTATACTAGAGGGTAGAGAGGAGACCTCCAGGGGCTGATCTCTAGGAAACCATGCAGGAGTAGACCAGCTTTAGGCATAAGCCACATTTAGGGGTCTCTAATGCTGGGCTGCAATTGCTTGGGCACTTTTGACTGTGTTTTTTCCTCTCATTGAATCTTTTGGGAAATCTCTGAAAGGGATGAGAAACAGTACCCAGCAAATGGGAAGAGATGCAGAAGGGAGAGGGAGAAAACAGTTTAGGCTCTCTGGGTCACATACAAGCCCCACCTGATTAGGTACAAATTCTTCCTCTAAATGATGAAAATGATTTTTTGCACAATATTAGAGTAGGATTATCTAATTCCAATGCGTATCTGCAGTCATCAATGCTTGAAAGTTATAAGAGAGAAATTTTATTAGTTAAAAGTGACCCCAAAATGATGAGACCTGATATTTTATATAGGAGTAAGGAAGAAGAGGACTACAAAGCAAGTGTAGCATGCTGAGAAAGAATAAAATAATTTTTATCATTACACTCAACCAGGTCTAGCTTGTTCATAAATCTTTAGAGTTAATTTCCAGGGTTATTTTAACTACAAATGGCTTTCATTTCACTTCCTAAATTTCATAGCTAACCCTACCTGTAAGGTTTTGTAAAAGGTACCATTTATTTTAAAACATAAAAAAATTGTGTAAATTAATTGTTAGCTTAAGAAAATATACCCTTACCTGATCAAGTCACTTTGTCTGAAGCATTGTAAAAATTTAGATAGTCAAGTTTTAGAAGTTGCCGTTAGGCTAATACCAAATTCCTTATTTTCATTACCAACCACTTGTTTTCTCCGCTTGAGTTTAAGACAAATTAAGAAATAAAGCAAGGAAATGGCAGGTAGAAACCAAATATCACCACTCTTCATACTCAGGAATTGAATTGAACAGAATCTTCAGTAGCAGGGAACTGGGCTGTCTGGATCCTTTTCAGTTAGTTGCGCAGTAGAGGAGAGCATGGACAGTCATGTGTGTTTAATGATTCCACCTAGAAGTGAAAAAGATCACATCTGCTTGTATTTCATTGTTCAAAGTAAGTCACATGGCCATGCCTAATTCTAGGGAGTCATATGACCAGAAGGGAAAGATAAATGGGAAATCTTGGTGATTACTTAGAATGTTATCAACAAGCAGGAACTTAATCTCATTCTTTTACTTGGTTTGATCCAATGGACTTTCAGATCCTGCCCCACACACACCTCTGTAATCTTGCTCCCCATTCCCACTATGGGCTGAGGACTAGGAGATAATGGGGGCTGGGTATAGGGGGAGCCCAGGCAGCATCTAAACCTGGATTCACCTTCTCTCAATCTTCCTATTTTTCCTCCCTCAGCCCTGGGAAATCATGAGATTTTTCCCAATGCCATAGACTATACTATTGCCTGAATACAGTCCTCTCTATTCTATGATTTATGTCCTAGTCAGTCCTCCAAGTTTTTCTATAATACTTAATGGAAAATTTTTAGTTTTCAGAAAACCTCTTTTTCAATAAAACATAGCTTTCAGGACTGTTTTAAATGTGCTTAGACATAAGTCCAATTTGAAACTCAAACTTGAGTAATGAATGATCCCTTTGAGCTAGGTAAGAAATGAATTCTCACTAAAGAAATGTTATTCTTTTGATGTTTGAGAAGTTATAGGATAACAAGATTTTGAGGGAATTGAGAAGACATAAGATAATATATTTCTTAAAAAGTTATTTGTAATGCACCTATCTTCCTTACTGAGCTACAAGATTTATGAAGTCAGGAACCAAAACTGTTTGATTTGATGTTGTTGAGCCAAAATATTACTTGAATAAGTGGAGGAATGAATAAAAGAATAAGTAGATCACTAAGATAGTTACACAAATGCAAATATTTTGGATGAAACAGAGATCACTTACATTTACAATATGACCTAATGTTCTAAAGCTAGTCTTAAAAAATGAGATTGCAAGGCACTTAGGAAATAGTCTGTAGGGCGAGCTTTGGGTATAGCATAGCCCCAGTATTTAAAGAAGAGAAGAAGAAAGATTTGAAAGGCAGACAATGACAAACCATTCCAGATCGGTAGAGTTTCACAGGGAGATAAAAGGAGACATTTGCTGCAGTAAATAGGATGAGGGAAGTATTACCTAAGTATGTTGCAAAAACACCAAATAAAAATACCATTTTAAAAGAGGTGTATTTTTTTTCTTTTAGAATGTAAGCTCCTCAAGAGCAGGGACAATGTTTTCTTGTATGTTTTAGTGTGCCTAGTACACTTTAAATGCTCAATAAATATTGATGATGGGGGAAAAAAAAAGAAAGATTGGCAAAGCATCCTGGGTGAGCAGGAATCTCACTCTATTAAAGAAAATAACCAGGATGCCCAGAAGCCTGGGTGGGACACTGGAGGCAAGCTCAGAGGAGAGAGAGTCTTTTGAGTGAGATACAAAAGGACCCATTGATATATCTTCTGACCCAGCACGGGAACTTTCTCATAGGTTCCTTGTGAAAAACAAACAGAACAGCTTGCCTAAAGGGATCCACATAAGGAGATGAACTCTCTGTACCATAAACTATGGGTAGGTAGGGGTGGGGATGGGGTCCCAGCCACAAGACAGTGGAAGAAGACCACAACAGAAAAGGAAGGGGAAGTAGTAAGCAGTTCTGTTTACCCCATGGCACTTTTGAGGTCAAGATTTGGGTCTTGGGCATTTTGGATCAAAATCCACCAGCGACTGTACAGGAAATGCATAAGTACTTGAATTCCTCCCGTGACAAGTTCAGGGGACAGAGGTCATTAAGATTACTACCCACACTGAAGCCTGAGGAACCTCAGAAACTAACTTCACACATTGAGGTTCATTGCTACATCCTGGCAAGTCTTCTCTCACATACTGAACAATTCAGATGAATAAGGCAGTCTCTTTGTGAGAAGGAGGTTCCATAAAACTCTACAGGTATGAAACCTCACTCTAACTGTTCACTGGGATTTGGAATGAATTTCCCGGAATTCCACTGTTATCAGCTACCAGAAGGCAATCGAAAAGCTTTGAAGTAACTTTTAAATTTTTTTATTTTTATTTTAGAGACAAAGGGAGAGGGAGAGAAAGATAGACAGCAATGATGAGAATCATTAATCGACTGCTCCCTGCATGCCCCTCACTGGAAATTTAGCCTGCAACTCAGGCATGTACCCTGACCCAGAACTGAGCCAGTCACCTCCTGATTCATAGGTCGATGTTCAACCACTAACCCAAACCAGCTGGGCAAGGATTCAAATCCTGATGGCATGAATTAAAAAATACCCCAAATTGACATGGGTGAAATTTGAATTTTAAATCTATGATTACATGATATTGATTTAATTTCAAGTCCAAAATACCTATTTCTGTGTTGTACATAATTGGTGTAAACTGTTCAGAATGTGAAGCTGGAAGTTTCTTTGTGTCTAATGGGTCAAAGGTTTTAATGTACAGTCTAACAGCTGGGGCCAATCATAAGGGTAAAACTTCCCAGAAGCCTATAGTGGCCTATTTATTTTATAAATGTCTGTGGAGAGTTAAGTCTTATTTTTAGGCATGTTAAGTTCCTCTTTAAGAGATTATCATTAATATAAATAAAAATTACATAAAATCAAACGATAAAAAGTGATTGCATTCAACAAATTTCTAATCAATACTTTTTGTTATTTCTTTAAAAGAAACAAGTGCTGAGAAATGTCTGAAGAGTATCAGAATATGATTTTTTGAAGGGTGATCAAATAATTGTATGATAAATAATTATTGAGGTCAGTAGGGTTGCCAGTTTTAGCAAATGTATATCTGACTTGAAGCCTGGTCCTTGGGGATGTCCCTGGTGATTTTTCTAAGTCCACCATCAGAGGCCATAATCAGCCTTGAGCATACTTATACTAAATCATATACATATTCATTGTTTATCATAAATTCAAATTTAACTGGCATCCTGTACTTTATCTGTCAACATTACTTTGGACGAACTGGCGGCTTGCCATGATACTAAAAGTACTATTGTGATTTTTCATTCTGCATTATATTTATGTAATTAGGCTTACTCACAAGAGAAAAGCAAATTAAATTGGACAGCAAATATCATTGAATGCGATTACTCTGGATTTTTACTCTGTTGGCATTTCCCTTGCATAATGCTAAAGCCTGGATTGAAGGAAAAAATTGTTGTGAAGTATTTTGGGGTGGTGAAGCTCCAGATTTTGTTAATGGAACTGTTTTGGAAGACATACCCAGAACCTTGCAAAGCTCCACTCTTACCAGCACACAGTGTTTTACCCTAGTTTTGAATGTGCCCAATGAAAGAGAAGAGATGGCTTACATTTACTTCCACTTATGTCCTGGAGGTTTAGAGCTTTGCATCTTTACAGCACCCAGGCCCATGCTTAGGGACAGGAGTAAGCTGTCTCATTTCATCAATAGGCTTAGAGAGTTTAGATCAATTTAGCCATCCCTCACATATTTGTGGTGGAAGTAAATATAAATTGCAAAGACTCTTGAATTCTTAAAGAGTAGGGAGAACTATTTAGGGAGTGAGTCGCCTTTGTTAGGTTTTATTATTTGTAATAATAAAAGCCACAATGTACTCAGCACTTCATATGTTGAGGGCACAGGATAAATGATCTAGACTCTAGATTCTAGAGTCATTATTTCCCTTATCCTCACAACTTTGCCATCAGATAGGCACTGTTAGTTCCATTTTATAAATAAGTTTTTCATCTTTCATCCCTGGCTCATGAAACTGTCAAACTCAGAGAGCTTAATTTTAAATCAAGGTCTAATGTTAAAGCTTATATTTTAAACACCACAATGTATTTCTCACCATTTTGTGTGCTGATTTTGCTTTAAAACCTTCACAATAAATCCTTTTACTTCACACCAACTTACAGTTTCTTTCCCCAACTTCCAGGCATATTGAAGGTTTTTTTTTTTTCTCTTATAACTCAGACAAGCAGACCAGACACATTCCTCCGGGAAAATGGAACTGAGTGAATATTTTTTCTGTATGAAATGAATCACATTTCATGTCAATGGATGGGTTCAGAAGGGTAAATCTAGTTTCCACCTCAAGGCCACCATATTCCTTAGGAAGAGCTCGATTCACACCTCACTGTAGATGATTTGATCTGAATCTCATTCCATGAGGAATATTAGCATAATATGTAAAAATCACAAGTCCAAGATCAGAAGTTGAGTGAGAGGGGAAGTAATGAGAGTACAGCTGGTGGATATTGGGAAGTGTTTGAAATATTTCCAGGTTTCAACAATTACTGAGATTAGCCTGTGGAATCGCTCCTCTTCCTCAAGTAAATTGAGACAGAATACAAATAATCTTCCCGTAGTATCATCAGAATAGTCCATGTTGGAAAATTAATACACAAGGGAACTCATGTGTTTGATAGCCTAATGGTCATCTGGTATACAGTACTCGTTTGTGTGTGTGTGTGTGTGTGTGTGTTTGTTTGTTTTTTCGGGGGGGGGGAAGTGAATACTATTGTTCTTTAATAATCAGGACAGTAAAGTTGAGGGAAGACACAAAATGAAAGTACAGTTGGTGCTAGTTTACTCTTGAGCTGCTGTTGACATTTTGCTCACCTGGGTATTATTATACCAAGAAGGAGGCTATGACATTAACCTTTGGCAGGATACCTTTCATGCACAACTTTTATTGTTGCGTTAAGAATTACCCTAGAGGCTGAAAGATTTGTACTTCTGCTACTTGTCTATAAACTTTAGCCACAATCCTTGTAATTGGACTACTTTGTGAAATATGTGAAGTAGTTTATTGATACCATTATTTTATAGTACTTCGAGGAAGCCTATTAAGTAAACCAGTGTTATTTTTCTCATTTTATAAATGCAGAGACAGAGGCAAGGTTATTTCTATTAATAAACTCTCAAAATAGAGTCCAGATTTGCTAAAGATAATGTGCTCTATGTTGAAACAACACAGAATTGAGTCAGAAGATTTATTGGGAGTCTAAATTGTATGATCTTGCGACTTAACCTTATTGAGTTTCTATTTCATCATCTGCAAACTGATGACGGGTTGTAAACCTCAGCTATTCCATCTAGTTATAGCATTTAATGATGCTTGTGCAAGGGATAGCCATTTAGTTAATTCTGTTCAACCAACACTAAGTGCTTGCTGAATGCCAGGCACCAGCACTTCATGGCAGCAGCCATAGCAAGTGCTATTAGACTTCTGACTCAAGAAATAACTAAGGCCTCTAATCTGCTGTTTGCACTGTTGTTTTGACATGTTCCTCTGCCATTATAAAAGTGCAAATTTTGAGGAATCCAAGATGGCGACATAGGTAAACACCTACACTGCTGCCTCACACAATTTCAAAACTACAACTAAAAGATAAGGCGGACATCATCCAAAACCACAGGTAAGCTGGCGGAGTGGAAATTCTACAACTAGAAGGAAAGAGAGGGGCTCACAGAGACCCAGAGGAGCTGCAAAATGCTGAGGTACGGAGGTGCATGTGGAGAGAATGGGTACCGGAGAACCTGGCTGGCTTTCTCTGGAGGGAGGGAGATGGAGACCCTCAAAGGCATTGAACTCCTTATCCTGGGACACTGAACCCCAGATCCAGCCAAAACTCATACGGTGGGAGTTTGGACTGTCAAAAGGGAGAAATGCATGAAAATTTAGGGGAGTCGCAAAAGATCAAAAGTCTGGTAGTGCACACGGCACTGCTCACAGAGGACCGACTACTGATTGTGCCGCTGGCTTTCGAGAGTGGGTGGGACACAGACTCTCCCAACTGTGCCACTTCTAGCTCCACTAAACCTCAGTTTCGGGCAAAACCCTGAGGACCCAGACTCATGTGATCGAGGAAAGCAGGGGAGTTGGAGGAGCAACAGAGTAGAGTCACTGCAAGAGAGCACATGCACCCACAGGGACCGCTCCAGTGATTACCCAGTCACATGAGACTCAGGGACCGTGGAGGGCTGGGCCAACTGGAAAGCAAGGTGGACCCTTAAGCCCTGAGACTCCACCCATCCCAAGCTCAACAGAGAGGCTTTTGCAGTTTTGCAAGTCTGGTATCATAAGGCTGAATTCAAAACAGAAATTCTCCCAGCATAGTGAAAATGCTGAGACAAGGGAAGGGATCACAAACAAAAGAAATGGAGGAAAAGAAACGACTGGATATAGAGTTCAAAACCACACTTATAAAGTTTTTCAAGAATATCCTAGAAAAGTTGGATAAAGTTAGTGAGACCCAAGAAGAGATGAAAAAGGACTAACTAGAGATGAAAAATGACCAACTAGAAATTAAACATACACTGATTGAAATAAAACGTATTATACAGAGGCCTAACAGCAGACTAGAGGAAGGCAAGAATCAAGTTAAAAATTTTAAATATAAAGAATCAGAAAATACTCAACTGGAAAAGCAAGAAGAGAAAAGAATCCAAAAATGTGAACATAATATAAGGAGACTCTGGGACAGCTTCAAGCATACCAACATCAGAATTGTGGGGGTGCCAGAAGAGAGAGAGCAAGATACTGAAAACCTATTTAAAGAAATAATGACTGAAAACTTCCTACTTCTGGTAAAAGAAATAGACTTACAAGTCCAGGAAGCACACAGAACCCCATATAAAAGGAATCCAAAGAGGACCACACCAAGACACATCATAATTAAAATACCAAGAGCAAAAGACAAAGAGAGAATGTTAAAAGCAGCAAGAGAAAAACAATTAATTACCTACAAGGGAGCAGCCATACGATTGTCAGCTGATTTCTCAACAAAAATGATGCAGGCCCGGTGGGAGTGACAAGAAATATTCAAAGTGATGAATAGCAAGAACCTACAACCAAGAATACTCTACCCAGCAAAGCTATCATTCAGAATTGAAGGGCAGATAAAGAGCTTCACAGATAAGAAAACGCTAAAGGAGTTCATCAACTCCAAACCAGTATTATATGAAATGCTGAAAGGTACTCTTTTAGAAGAGGAAGAAGAAAAAGGTAAAAGCCAAAAAATTATGAACAACAAATACATATCTATCAACAAGTGAATCTAAAAATTAAGTGAATTAAAAATTTGATCAACAGAATAAGCTGGTGAATATAATAGAATCAGGAACACAGAAAGGGAGTGGATTGATCATTCTCAGGGGAAAAGGAGTGAGGGGTGTACAGGGACAAAAATCATACACCTATGGATGAGGTAAATGGGAGGGAGGTAAGGTTAGAGGGAGGGGTGGAAGAGTAGCTATGGAGGGGAAAATAGAGAAACAAATGTAATAATCTGAATAATAAAGATTTAATTTTTTAAAAAGTGCAAATTTTTATAAGTGAATTTTAAAAATATTTTTATTGATTTCAGAGAGGAAGAGGGAGGGAAGGAGAGAGAGAAACATGAGAGAGAATCATTGACAGGCTGCCTCCTGCACGGTCTTCATTGGTGATGGAGCTCAAAATCAGGGTATATGCCCTGACCGGGAATTGAACTGTGACCTCCTGGTTCATAGTTAGATGCTCAACTACTGAGCCACATCATAAGAGCACAAGTGAATTTATAATAGCTCTGTATAAAAAGATTTTGAAAACTTTGGATTAGCCTTTGGACTTAATTGAAGACATTAGCATATCTGAACACTTCGCTTGTACCTTGAACATGCACTTGGTAGAGGTTAATTAATATTGAATGACTGAATTAAAATATTGGGTATCACTGGGATAAGAGTTTTACCTGTGATTAAGTTTTCAGTGATGAAAGCATCTTCTTCATATTTGACAATATTATTCATAGGAATTTGAAATATAATAATATTTGTATATTATAGTTATATGATATTTTATAGTTTGTATCTCCCTTTCATTTACATTAATTTATTTGATATTCACTTAAACTGTGTAAGTTGGCAAGGCAATTATTATTATACTAGAGGCCCAGTGCAAGAGAATTGTGCACTGAGGGGTTGGGAGGGTGTCCTTTAGCCAAGCCAGCTCCCTCTCCAATCTGGGACCCCTTGAGGTCCTAAATGGGCAGTCAAACATCCCTCTCACAACCCAGGACTGCTGGCTCCCAACTGCTCACCTGCTTGCCTTCCTGATTGCCCCTAACCGCTTCTGTCTGCCAGCCTGATCACCTCCCTAACCACTCCCTGCCAGCCTGATTGATGCCTCACTGCTCCCCTCCTACATGTTCCATATCTCATGGAAGCACTGGGCCGGAGGAAGTAGGAGGTGAATGTGGGCTTACTCTGCTCTAGTTACCTTGGAGTTGCCATTGAACTACAGTTTAAATGATAGTTCCTTCTGGTAAGTTACTGTTTGCAATCCCAGGGAGGGAGTGGTCATTATATTGCTCTACATTTGAGTCATTTTACTACCATAGCTATTGTGTAGCATACTTGTCACAAGATCAAAGTAATATTTGAAGTGATCCTATGAATGAGCATTACCCCTGCAATATCTAAAGCTTGTCTTTGCATTTGTTTGGTCCACAGTTTTGTGCCATTAAGTTGGGACATCTGATGAGAATTTGGTTGCTAGTTTAAATATGTTTTGCTCATTTAAAAGGCAGGGCACATTGGAAGTTCCCAGTTGAAGTGGCACAGTCTCAGGCATTTAGTGTGTGTTAGTAAGAGCAGGTCCAGCAATCAAGCCAAGGGCAACTGCTAGTCAATTTCTGCCAACTATCATCCTGAAAAACAGGGCTTATGATTCAGATCTTCCAGTGTTTCAATAGAAGCCACAATCCAAATTTTTATGTGAAATTTTCCGCCTTTTAATCACTTAAACTGCAAATTGAGCTTGTTAAATACTGCAACTGTTAGCATTGAGCCAGCAAAGAACCAATCAAAACAAAAAAATAGGGAGAACCAAGATGGCATAAGATATACATCTGTACGTGCTGTCTCTCGCAACCACACCAAAACTACAACTAAAAAACAAAACAACTCTCCCCCAGGACCACAGGAAAGCTGGTGGAGTGAAAGTTCTACAACTAGAAGGAAAGGAAAAAGTGCATCCAGACCTGGTAGGACATGCAGAGGCTCAGAAAGGCAGAGGTACAGAGACACACGCAAACTGGGCTGGTGTGCGCTGTTGTTTTTCAACTGGGAGGGAGTTACAAGTTCCCGACTTTCTGAACTCCAGTTTCTGGTGAGATTCTGGGGACCCAGACTCATACAGGGAGAAATTGGACTGTCTGCCATCGTGTCAGAGAAGGAGGGTGGCTGTCTCACAGAGTTGTGCACTGGAATCATTGTTTACTGTGCTGGGGCAAGGGTGACGACACTGAACAGAATGCAGCAGAGAGGGCTGACTGGCAGCCATTGCTGTTTGCCATGCCCTAGCCTAGAGACTCCCTGAGATGCTGTCCCGCCCAATTTACAAACCCACCCAGCTGTGCTGCAACTTTTGCATATGAATGGCCTGAGCTTTGGCAGCTTAACCTAACAAATTGCAACTGGGTCAGACAACTCCAAAACTTCCAAACTCCAAGCAAAGAGGAAAAATCAACTCCAAAACTTCCAAACTCCAAGAAAAGAGGAGAAATCTGCAGAACTCCCTGTAGCTCCTGCTGGGTGGCCTCAGAAATTAGCTAACTTGCACCTCCTTGGAGATCCAGAAGCCAGTATACCTAGAGATCAGTGTGAGAAGAGACCAGATTTCATCTCCTCACATACATAAGTGACACACTCAAGAGGCAGATTAGGTGAGCACCAAAGCCCCACTGAAGCAAGTTCTATCCCATAGGGATGTCTCCAGCACAGCATTTCTTCCATTAATAGACACAGCTAATCCTAACAGTCAATTGGCCTGCATAAACATTATCATAGCTTTGCTTCCTCAAAATTCGTCTTCCAAAAGAGGTCAGAGTGTTCTAACTAAAGCAATGTTGTCTGCAGTTCTCATTGGCTTTCCCTTGCTTAATGCCAGCTCCTTTCCACAGGTTATGAGGACCTCCTAGGATCTGGCCTTGGTGTTCTCCTCTAGTTTCTATCTTACCACTCAGAAAACTTCACATTTATTAATCTCATTGAAGGGTTTAGTATTTGCCCAGGACTTTTTATGCATTCAGATAAGCTGGGGTGGGTTTACTTGACTTTGTACTTCTAGCTTTTGTCATGTCTTATCTAATCTAGAAATGATCTGCTTTTACATTAAACATAGTTCTCTCTATAATATGTGGCTTAATCTGAAAGATGATCAATGATAAACTTCTTTCTTTGCCCAGGCCTTTACAGGCATAATAGAACTATCATCTTCCTTCCAAAGATACAATGCAGAATATCTTACCTAATAATAGAGAAACATGTAAATTGACTGTACCCTTGATATGCCCACAGCCAATCAGAGTAAATATGCAAATTAACTCAACAAAAAGAGTGGACCTCCTCAACACCCAGGTCACTTTCATCCGGCCATTGGAGGAACGAGGTGGGGAGAGGGAGGGTGAGTCAGGGTCTGATCTGCAGCCTCAGTGGAAGCTGTTGATCAATGTACTTACCTCTCTGTTTCTCTCCCTCTTTCTTTCTGATCTTCGCCAGCAGCCAGGCTTTTCTTTCTTTTCCGGCCTTGGAGGGGGCTGCTGTTAAGCCCCACCTCTTTGATCAAGCCCAGAGATAGACCTGGGGATGCTGACTGGCATAGGAACTGACCAATGAGAACCAAATCTGGGTGCTGTGGAGAACCATTGCTGCCTAGGAAGTGAAGCTTTTGATGCTGGCATAGGAACCAACCAATCAGAACCAAATTGGCCAGCAGAGGAGGGCAGTTGGGGGTGACATCAGACCTGCAGGAGAGGGCAGTTAGGGGTGATTAGGCAGGCAGGCCCATGAGCAGTTAGGAGCCAGTGGTCCCAGATTGTGAAAGGATGACAGTCAGACATCCTGCAAGGGGTTCCCATTTGGAGAAGGTGCAGGCTGAGTTGAGGAAATCTAACCTCTGCGCACAAATTTCATACACCAGGCCTCTAGTTTGTTAATAAACAAAAAAATGATGGCAAAGATAGTTCATGCTTTTGTGTATCAGTGGGGAAAGGAAGACATATTTAATATTGCCAACTACTTCTTCTGTCTTAGAAACTGGTTAAACTCAAACATTTATAATGTTGATGTAAACATTATAAGAATAATTGTTCTCATATATTTTGTAACATTTAGATAAGCAAGGATCAGTGTTTTATTCCTTAATGTACATAGATATATCTTACCTTAAATTTTTTTAAAAAATATATTTATTGATATTTTAACAGAGAGGAAGGGAGAGGGATAGAGAGTTAGAAACATCAATGAGAGAGAGACTTCGATCAGCTGCCTCCTGCACTCCCCTCACTGGGGATGTGCCCACAACCAAGATACATGCCCTTGACAGGAATCGAACCTGGGACCTTTCAGTCCATAGGCCGACGCTCTATCCACTGAGCCAAACCGGTTTTGGCTTATCTTAAATTTAAAAATACTTTTGTTTTTAAAATATAGTAGTTATTGAACAGATCTGTGTTGTAAGTCCACCAATATAATAACAATAACAATTTATGTCAATATGGAAATTTTTTAAAATTATACAAAAGTGTCTAACTTTGGGCAATAAATTATATGGTCACCTTACTTAATTTCTCCTGCATTCTAGCCATTCAAAGTGTTGGTTATTGGCTCAGTACACCAAACTGTTTCTTTAAGTCTTTGCTTATGCAAGTTCTGCTATATGGCATGGTACCATATCCACTTCCATGCCATCTTTACCTTCTCTCAAAGTTTAATTTACACTCAACAACATTTCATAATTAGTATGGATGAGTATGTATTTGCCTCTGTGGCAAATAACTTTTCCAACATGTAAAGTATTATTATTTAGTTAATTACATTTGTTTAGTATTCAAATAAAGCAAATTTAATTCAAAGATTATGATCTCCAGAAATTTTCTATTATAATAATTTGTATAGGTGACTATATTCCAACTTGATTTCAGTTTACTGATGCCTATATCTTACATCAATTAAATTTATGTTTTGACAGTGTTCATAGATTTTTGCTTAATAACCAAAAATAAAAGAAAAATACATAAATGAATATGAATAAAAAGAAGAATGTGATCCAACTTTCTCTTATGTCCTCATAACTTCTTGGCTATTTTCTGCAAAAGAGAAACAGGGCAATGTTTTCACATAAGGATTTTACATAAGGAGGATGCTTCAACACCCACACATTCCTCCTATTTGTAGGCTAATATGTACTCTCTGAGGGGAATGGAGCCATTGACTTCTGCATCTCATAAAGCAGTGCTTAGAACAATACAGTGCCATGTTTATCCTTCCTGTCCCCTCAGAAACAGTTCAACTGCTTGGTTGTGTTATTCACCAAAGTTGTGTTTTCCTTTGACTTGGTACTAGAAAATAAAATGGAATTTTTAGTTTGCATTTTTCATTATGAGCTCAGCAATATGGAACAAAAAAGGCTTCTCTCTGACATCTCTTTTTAAGATTAGAAAACTCAAAGTTTGGGCTGCAGCTAGGAAACGGAAAGGAGAAGACTTTACAATTGTTTTGCCCTTAGTCTGCAACATATGGCAGAAATTGACTCTGGTTTAATTCTGGAAAAATTAAGAACATCAATCAGGGACAATGCAATTGCAGCAGAATGAGCCATCACCATAATGTGAGTTGCCTGACAATAGTGTGGAGTTCAGAAAATGTGAATGCTAGCTCTTTATATGAGAAATTAATGATGATGGTGGGGTAAGGTTTCAATATATATCCATCCATAAGTTCTAGAAAAGGTACCATATTTGCAGATTTAGCAACTAAACCAAAGCTTGATAGAGAGGAAAAAACCATGTTGGATACATGTGCCAATAAAATAGAGATGAAAACCCTATCAACTCAAAGAGACAGGTGTCTGACAAGTGAATGTTAAAATCATCAAGTAGATTGTATGTCATTCTCTGTAAGTCAATGATATCAACTCTCTCAAGCTCCACAAACCCTGTTCTTGCTGAAAAAAGTAGGTAGATAATTGTCTATAACTATATGGAGTCTCTGAAAATATCATTCCATTTCTTAAAATGATGAATGAGAAGTTAAGAAATTGTCAGCTCTACAGAGAAAATTTAAAATCATGCTATTAAAACCAGTTGGCATAGTTTAATGGTTGAGCAATGACCTATAAACCTGGAGATGTTCACAGTTCAATTCTTTTTTTTAAAATTAAATCTTTATTATTCAGATTATTACATTTGTTTCTCTTTTTTTCCCCTCCATAGCACCCCCCCCCCACCCAGCTCCCACCACTCCCTCTGCCCTTAGCTCCCTCCCATTGATCTCATCCATAGGTGTATGATTTTTGTCCAGTCTATCCCTGTACACCCTTCACCCCTTTCCCCCTAAGAATTAACAGTCCACTCTCTTTCTGTGCTCCTGATTCTATTATATTCACCAGTTTATTCTGTTGATCAAATTTTTAATTCACTTAATTTTTAGATTCACTTGTTGATAGATATGTATTTGTTGTTCATAATTTTTTGGCTTTTTACCTTTTTCTTCTTCCTCTTCTAAAAGAGTACTTTTCAGCATTTCATATAATACTGGTTTGGAGTTGATGAACTCCTTTAGCGTTTTCTTATCTGTGAAGCTCTTTATCTGCCCTTCAATTCTGAATGATAGCTTTGCTGGATAGAGTATTCTTGCTATTCATCACGTTGAATATTTCTTGCCACTCACATCTGGCCTGCATCGTTTCTGTTGAGAAGTCAGCTGACAGTCGTATGGGTGCTCCCTTGTAGGTAATGAACTGTTTTTCTCTTGCTGCTTTTAATATTCTCTCTTTGTCTTTTGCTCTTGGTATTTTAATTATGATGTGTCTTGGTGTGGTCCTCTTTGGATTCCTTTTATATAGGGTTCTGTGTGCTTCCTGGACTTGTAAGTCTATTTCTTTTACCAGATGTGGGAAGTTTTCAGTCATTATTTCTTTAAATAGGTTTTCAGTAT
>PVJN01038094.1:0-20547 GCA_004026805.1 Lasiurus borealis
TGCCATATAAAAGTAAAAACTACTTTCAATGTAGACCCATAATAGGCTCGGCCATGGAAGACATCAGTGAAGAGGTGATAACAGAGTTGAGTAATAAAGTTTGAATGGGTAGACTTGAGGTGGACATTTTAGGTAGAAAATCAGAATGTGTAAGGATATGGAAACGTGAAAGAGTTGGGTTGTCCATGGAATGCTGAGTAGTTTGAAATGACTGGCACCTAGATTAGAAACAGATGGAAACACAGGTTTAAAAGTGAAATGAGATGGTGGAGAGGTTGGCATATGACAGGGGCATAGTTTATTTATAAAACTATGAAGAAAAAGCAGAGTGTAAGAGATAAACAGATAAAGAGAAGTTCAAAAATATGATAATGGAGTTGTAAATATTCTCCTCTGATGCCTTGTATTTTCTCAGGAGCCTAGGAAGTAAAGCTATCAGCCAAGCCTGAGGATAGACCAGATGGTGCTGGAGGTTTGAGGAAAAAGAAATATGAAATAGTTTTCAAAGAGATAAAAAAAATTGTGAGGATTAAACATTTTTTTCTCTTGAAAACATCAACCCAATTAATTTTGAACTGAAAGCCAATATATCATAAAACACTGTTGACATGGTTAAGTGAGAATCAGGAGCATTAAAGTGCAAATTCTTAGGCCCTTTTAGGAATCTGAATTCATTAGGATATGCTGATCTATATAGTTAAAAAACATTCCCAGGTGTGTCTGGCTAAGGTCATCCTCCAATCACACTTGGAGGAGACCCACCATATAAGATAAAATATCAGTACCTTTGTTTGACATCAAAGGTAGTTCTTGTTGTTGTCTGTCTCTTGATGTCAGGATTCTCTAAAGAAACAGAACCTAGTTTTGCAGCTAGGAATCATGAGCAACAAAGTCTCCTGTGACACCGAGGTGGTGTAGGAAGTCTTGCACAGGAACCAGTGCAAACGTTGGAATATTTTGGGGAATGAAAATCAGTTTGAAGAACTGTGACCCTCAGAAGGACAAATGCTTCTCAGGTCGTAAGTCCACTCGCCAAGCCAAATTCTCTATATGTGCTCAGCAGCACTGTAATGAGGCCAAAGCAGTGGATATCCCCCACATGGACATTTAAGAGCTCAAAAAACTCAACAAGAATAAGAAACTGGTCAAGATGTACCATACCTTTTTTGGCTTCAGGGTCTCTGATCAAGCAGCTCCCATGAATCTGGCCCAGGACTGAATAAGTTTGGCAAGTTCCCTTCCTTGTCGACCCACAATGAAAACATGGTGGCCAAAGCTAATGAGGTGAAATTCACAATCAAGTTACAGATGAAAAAGATGCTGTGTCTGCAGTGGCTATTGCCCATGTGAAGATGAAAGATAATGAGCGTGTGTGCATCATCCACTTAGCTGTCAATTTCCTGGTGTCAGTGCCCAACTGGCAGAATGTCCCGGCTTTGCATATTAAGAGCACCATGGGCAAGTTCCAGCACCTGTAATAAGGCCCAGCTTAATAAACCATACTGCTACTGTTAAAAATAAATAAATAAATAAACAGAACATATGGGATATATTTTTTTTCTAGATAGATAGATAATAGATAGGTAGATCTTATTTGATATAATACATTACATATATCTATATGCCCATAAATTTATATCTATCTACCTATATAGCACTCATCATATCTATCTATCTATCTATCTATCTATCTATCTATCTATCTATCTATCATTCTATCTATCTATCTATCTATCATCTGGAGAGTGAGAGATTTTATTTTGAATAATTACTAAACACAGTTGTGAAATTGGCAAATATGAAATTTATAGGACAAGTTGGCAGGCTGCAAACTCAAGTAGGATTTCCAGGTTCTACTCCCAGGGCAGAATTCCTTTTTCTTCCAGAAACCTCAGCTTTAGCTGGGCCATGGAAAACTTTATCTGAATGTATGAGGCTGAATTGTCGCCTTTATTACCGAGAGTAATCTTTTTGTAAAGTCAATTGATCATAAAAGTTGATCACAGAATATCTTCACAGCAAAATTTAGACTAGGGATTAGCCAAACAACTTGGGAGCAGGCCTAGCCAAAGTTGACATTATCCAACTTCATCTTTGGTCAATCTATGATTAACAGTTTGCTGCAAGAAAATTGAATTACTCGTTATTTTTTGAGCACTACATGTGGTTTTCTCTTCCTAGACAAGTTTCCATGCCTCTTTGTCTGGGAAATTCTACATATATTTCACCTTAAGCAGTGGCTCTCAACATATATTTATCCTATATAATAAAACCCTAGCATGCAAATTGACTGATGTGCACTGACCACCAGGGGAGCTGGAGCTGCCCCCTGGTAATCAGTGTGCTCCCACAGGGGGAGTGCTGCTCATCCAGAAGCCAGGCTCGCAGCTGGTGAGCGCAGCGGCAGTGGCAGGAGCCTCTCCCACCTCTGCTGCAGGCAGGAGGCAAGAAGCAAGGGGTCCCAGAATGTGAAAAGAGACAGGTCAGGCTGAGGGATGCCCTCCCAGTGCACGAAAATCATGCACCAGGCCTCTAGTTGTATAAATGAAACACAGTGAAAATATTTTATTGTAGGTTGGTCATACCATGCTTGTCTGTAACAGGTTGTTTTGAATCATATCCATAAACTAATAAGAAAGATGAATACTACTTTGACCCAATATAACACTTCATATCTATGTGTTTTGTATATAATAAAAACATAACAAATAAGATAGGCTTGTGATTATACTTTAAAAATTATGATAGGCTTAGGCATTAAGAACTTCTAAGACATTTCAATTCTCCACCCCTCTTATCCTGCAACCTGGCAAGCTGGTTATTTACTGATACCAACTTTATCATTATTCACTGATCATGGGAAAAAAACTAGATGCTAAGTATAGATAATTTGGCAAACCATCAAACTCCTGAGAAATAATTTCATAGCACAGATCCAGAGAGGTTTGATTATAAAGGTAAGCTCATGGACTTTTTCTCTCTCTCTCTTTTGTCTTAAAATGTCTTTTGCTATTAGTGTGCCTAAATTATAGAGCTTATAGATATGAGCAAAATGAAAAATAAATATGACTGATTTTTTAAAATACATCTTTTATATTTATGTCCTTTTCTTGCAGACCAGTCACAAGTTCCCGTCCATCTTTGCCACTATGGATAATTGTCCTTATTGTGTTTGGAGTGTTGGCAATCCTGGGACTAATTATTGGTCTTTTGGTTCATTTTCTGGTAGTAGGTTGGTAAAAAATATATTTTTATTTATTTTAATTTGTTGAAAATTTTATTCCTATTTCTACAAAAAAAAGAGACAATTCCAAGCAATGAACTCTCTATTTAAAATGTTTCTTTCTGGGATCGTGGATAGAAGAATATATTCTATGTAAAGATATGAATGCATAGATATGTATTTTATAGGCAGAAAAAGTACTCTACCAAGATGGTATTACATATGTTATTTATATTTAAAGTATTACTTATTTTATGTGAAAAAGAGAAAGCAAATAATATTGCACTTGATTAATTTTTATTCCTAATAAAATATTAATATAAAATTCCTTTCACATAGATAAAAGATTTTGAAAACATGAGGATAGTTGGAGTTATTGTTAGAAATGTTTTAACTGCAGACAATATTATATTTATATCCCAGTATGAAAGACAAAAAAAATCAGTATACTTCTCATTTTTCTCCCATACTTCCTTGCAGTTTAAAAACAATATTATTATTATTATTTTATATTTTCAATGCTTATAACACTTCTTTCTGGTCTATAATCATAATTACTACATTTTTTTTTTTTAGTTTTGAATACACTTACCATTAACCTTTTTTTCATGACTTCTGCATGATTGGATTTTCCTCCTACAAAGTTATATATACTCATAATTTAGAGTCTAACTGGTAGAGCTTTTTATAAAAAAAATAGAGGCAAGGCCTGGTGGCTGACATTCATGTAGGGGTGTGTGTCCCTCAGCCTTTACCCTCTCCTATCTGGGACCCCTTGGGGGATGTCCAGCCACTGGCCCGGTCATCCCAACTGCCCTCCTCTGCAGGCCTGGTTCCCTACAACTGCTCTACCTTCCCTCAGGCTTGGTTACCCACAACTGCCCTCCCCTACCGGCCATCTTTGACCACATGGGGGTGGCCATCTTGTGTAATGGCATGAGGGTCAATTTGCCTATTACCTCTTTATTATATAGGATGAATATAATAAAAAGGTAATATTTTCAGTTTTTCAGAGGCCACAACTTTTAACTCTTTCATTTGATCCATAATATTGTTATATCCTAATTTTTCAACTATTGGTTTTATCTATTCATTTTATCTATGGAATATGAGGATTCTGTACTCATTCACATCCTGGCTACATAGCAGTTTATTTGGGATTTTCCTTCAGTAACATCTTGGGGATTACTTTCAATCATCTGTTGGACTTAATTTTCTAGTGCCTGCATTTCATATATTCTTTTTATTATTTTATTTACTCCGTTATGCTGGAGAATATACTCTAGGAGCTTTCTGAGTGGTATACGTTTTTGACAACCTACATGTCTGAAAATGTATTAATTCTACTCTGAACCTTAATAAATAGAATAGAAATTTTGTTATTTTTCTTTAACACTGGGGCACATTTACTTCAGTTTTTAACTCTTAATGAGCCAGGGTAGTTCTGAGGATAGTTCCTTAATTTACACTCTAAATCCTGGCAGAGTGATTCTGACTTCTTCCATTCTCCACCCCAGTTAAGCTCCAGCAAGTTGCCTCAGCTAGGAAATGTCACAGTAGTATGGTTTCACTTTTATTTTTACTGCAATCATTCTGCAATGTCAAAATAAGCCTCTACAGAAATAATCCTTATTTTTTTCTAGAATTTCAAGTCTTATTACTAGAATCATAGAATCATTGAGAACTTTTATAAAAATCTTTGTTCATCTCAACTTGGGAGGAGATGAATTTCTGCTCTATACCCTTTCTCATGTTAGTGTATATTTCAGTGTTTGTCATATTTGCTTCATAGTTTTTTATTTGGAGTCATGGATGTTTTCTTTTTTCACTTCAACTTGAGCTCCTCACCTTTTTTTTCTTAAAAAGCAAGAGAATATAGAAGTGTTTATACTCTTACAGCTTCAAATATAAATGTTCTTATAATTGATGCTTAAACTATGTTATTAAATAGAGAACTCCTAGTATAGACTAACCCCCCAAAATGACATCATATGTTTGTGTAATTTTTTCTGATAGAAATAATTTATAAGTAACCAAGACATGGAAAAGTTATAAAACATGTTCCTTCTTTCTGCCCCTTTTTCATCTTTCTCAATTCCTATTGGTATTTGAACCAATAGAGAGGAGAATGTTAATCATAAAGTATAAATAAGGCTTATCAATACCCCATCCTTTGGGATTATTTTCATCTTACTAGGTACCAATAGAGCACAATGGCTGAATACACAGTGACCACAGCATAGTGAGCAATCCCAGTGGCCCATTAGGATTGCTGCATAAAATTAAATTAAAAATATGATATTCAAGGATTGATTTCCTTCTTTCAGAGTATGGTTTCTTAGTTTTAAATGTCTCAGACAATTATATATTCAGCTTATCCACTATAGTTTGGGGAAAATGCTCCATGCAGTTGAATAAAAATTGTTTCTATCTTGCCAGTTTATTGTTTTTTTTACATTGAAAAATATTCATGGCTACCTAATTGCTGTAACAGGTACAGACATTTAGGAATCTTAAGAACTGAAGATTGTGAATAGTAATTTATAAAATATGAATTTGAATACTTTTAAAAAATATATTTCATTGATTTTTTTTATAGAGAAAAAGGGAGAGGGATAGAGAGTTAGAAACATTGATCAGCTGCCATCGGCATACCCCTTACTGGGGATATACCCACAACCAAGGTACATGCCCTTACTGGAATTGAACCTGGGAACCTTCAGTCTGCACACTGATGCTCTATCCACTGAGCCAAACCAGTTAGGGCAAATTTGAAAACTTTCAATGTCTACTTTTGGTATTTATGGTAAACCTAATAAACTACCATGAAAAAACTTGGTCTCCAAAGTAAGGAATCCATGACTGACAGACAAGCTAACTATAATTAATAATTTTCATTCATAAAATATTATTTGTAACCAACCCATTTTTAGCATTTTATTTAGAAATTTCTGGCTTTTTTTTCTTATTACATTTCTCACTGTAAAATGTTTTCACATTTTTCACAGCAAAATAGTTTATATTTTATTTTAAATATAGTATCTCCCTTCTCTGAATTCTTATATAACAATTAACTTTATCATTTAATTATCCTTATGGGTATCTCACTAGTAATGATTTAATCCTCATTGAGCCTGTCTCTTCCACAAAATGTTTTTTAAAGGCAATAATTATATTCAAAATAATATTAACATTTGTTTAGACTTTATATTATACTAGAGGTCTGGTGCATAAAAATTTGTGCACTCAGGGAGGTTCCTCAGCCCGGCCTATGCCCTCTCACAGTCTGGGAGCCCTCCTTGGGGGATGTTCAACTTATGGCTTAGGCCCGGTCACCATGGGAAGCAGACCTAAGCCATAGTCTGGCCTCCTTCTGTGAGAGGTGATCCATGGGAAAATAAGGGACAGCACCAGCCAGCAAGTGGCTGGACCCACTCCCATTGCCTTGCCACCACTTTTGGTGGCCTCCCTCAGCAGGAGGCAACTGGCAGGTTGACTAGGGGGTGGCACCAGCTGGTAAGCGGCCATCCCTGCCCTCCAATTGCTCCTCCAATGCTACCCCTAAATTGCTGTCCCTTCCCTCTTTCTGCTGCACCTGCCTTGGCTGGCCTGGCACTGCTCGCTTGGCTGGCCCTGCCTCCCCCACCAACCTGTCATTCTGCCCTATGGTCAATTTGCACATTAGGCTTTTATTATAAAGGATGCTAGATACAGTTATACATTATTTAATATACTCATAGATGCTTAATATCTAATAAGATTAGATGTAAGATATCAGAGGCCAAATAGCTTAGTGTCTATGAAAATTTAGGAAGGAATAGTAATGGATCAGGTATGGGCTTCGGACAGATCAAATTTTGATCCTTGGCTTTCTTATTAGTTATATGATATTGGATAAGTTAGTACATATCTCTAAGACTACATTTCTCTGAAAGTTTGGTATACTTCATCTGCTTTTTGTAAAGTATCTTTATATAGTAAGTACTTCATAAATGGTGACTATTTTTATTGTCTGACAATTGATTATTTTAGACAGAAATTTTATTTATATTATATGGTCCTACCTGTCTCAATCAAGATGTAGCAACTCTTTAGATTTTTGTCTAATATATATCTACTTCATTCTTGGTCTTATAAACAGTTTTCATAATGCCCAAGTTATCTAAACAACCATGCCAGAAAGATTCACAGCATTTATCAATATCTAATATAAGCACAGTTCTTATTAGTTGCTATTACTATGTAATCTATATCTGGGTTGTAAACCTATTTCATTTAAATAATACTTGGATCATTTCTTCATCTCACAGAAAACACAGTCTACTACTACCAAGGTAACTTTAAGGTTCTGGATATCCCATATAATAGAAATTACGAAAGAGAGACATCATCAGAAAATAACTATCTTAGCACAATTCTTGAGACTAAGGTAAATTAGTATTTTCCTACATTTACTTGTTAATTCTCTGAAATATAAATATAGTATTGGAATTTGATGTTTGGCCCTATGTGTTCTCTTTAACAGATGGCTGATGCATTTCAGAGTTCTGACATTTACAAACAATATCTCAATTCTCAAGTTATCACACTGGTGTAAGTAATTAATAATAACATAAAAGAGATCAAATCACTATAATATTATTATGCTTATAATGCTCCTAAAAAGAAGAGTCTCCTATTAACATGTCATAGTAATTATCCAATGCGTTACTAATATTTAGTATTGTCTTAAGCTAAATGTCAGATTAATTGTTCAGTATAAAACCAAAGGAAATATCAGGCAATATAACTGAGTTCATTAGACCTATTAAAAATGTTATCGATCCTTAAATTAAAGAAAATATATTCCTCTGGTTTCATAACTTTTTATGTTCAGAAAACATTATTAAATGGTCCCTTAGACCAATGTTTGATGCTATGACATTTTTATATAAGTACCGCGTGCAACTGGAGCTCCGATGCTATGACATTTTTATTTAGTAGTAGCATAAATACAGAATTTGTTTTCTCCTGTGTTCCTTCTTGTAAGTTAGCTAAGTACTTTATAGAACTATTCTAGAGTTCTTATGGAAAAGAACATACCTCTACCATGCTTTGATACCCAGGCAATCCTTCTAGCCACTACAACAAGAAGTAAAATACCTGTTCTGTGTTCTCTGCATGTGGGTTTGGAGTAGCATGAAAAAGCAGAGGGAATCCTAGAACAGGAAATAGACAACCTGAGCCCAGCCTTTGCCACTTAGTAGCCCTAGAACCTTGGGAAAGTCACCATACACTTTGAATCTGCTCCCCTGTCTATGAAATGTTGATAATGGCACCTACACTGCATCACTTATAGAACTGCGCTCAGGATCAAAGAAGATAATATGCATGCAACAATTTCCAAATAAACACATTTCAGATGAAAGGAATCATGCTGCTTCATTAATACCACCAGACTGGTTACATTTCCCCTACTCCTGGAACTCATGGAACTGTTGTAATTGCACAATAAATCAAGATTTCAACTAGCATTAACATTGGGGGTCAAGTTTAGTAGAAATAGGAGATTAAAATTAAAAGGCCTCTTGGACAAAACTGCAATGGCCAGAAGACTTTCATTTTTTTTAATACCAAGGCAATCTTTCTAGTGACTTTGGCTATCTATAGGAAGGGATGGAGAGGTAGTGTTTCATTTGGGCACACCCAGAGACAATAATCAAACTCTCACTCCCATGAGCTGAATGCTTCCTAGGAATGATTATTGATTTATAAGCCAAAAGATGGTAGCTGATTAGGAAGATCCAAAGCATAATAGTGCTACTTCAGACACTGCCCTCAAGGATGATTGAGAATTCCATTAGCCAGCCTCTTGGGCTTCCCAGTTTCAAACAAATCAGTCCTGAGCACCACAGTAAGATGAATCTTCCTCAAGCATGATTTTACTCAATTTCTCTTCACTGCTGTCCTTTGGCTAGCATTACAGGCTTTTCTAAGTCCAGTCTTTTAGACATTTTTGTCACTAGCTGACTGGGCAGAGGAAGATAGAGTGTACATGTAAAGAGCTGGGTTTTGGAATTAATCATATTGAGTCTGAATCCTAGTTGAGTAGCTGTGCAATCTTGAGCACTTTAGGTAACCTCTCAGAACCTCAAGTTTTCCTTGTCTATCAAGTCAAGATAATGACACCTGTGCTGCACAGTTACTGTGGAGACTGAGACAATAAATAAGATAAGCAAGTATTTAGAACATGCAGACGGCCAATAAACACCAATTAATGTCATTGCTCTCTAGTTATTCTGGAATACCATTCCTCCTCTGCTCCGCCTGATGACATTTTCTGCTTGATGATGAAGCAGCAATAAAAATGCTTAAGGGCCAGTGTGTATGTCATCTCTTCCATGAAAAGTTCTCTGATCCTTTAAGTAAAAAAGACTCACCTTTTTTCTTATTAACAGCATATAAGATAAATATCTTACCACTTCTACCACATTTATTGTCATTTCTATATATATTTTAACTCTCTTAGAAATCTGGAAATTTCTTGAGAGTGAGAAATGTGTCCTAGTCACCCTCACATGGCCTAGTTGTCTCGCAGTTGCTCAATAAATGATTAATGAATGTTTGAATAAATGATCCCAGTTCTTCTACCCTGTCTCAGGCCTTTCCTATTTTTCAGATTTGTAGAACTATTTATCCTCTTAACTGAATAATATAGCTGCATGTATACTGTTACCAAGTAAAATATAGGTAGAAGCATAATCCTGGGACTAAAGTGAAGGTACTGCATAGACCCATAAAAATCAGAAGAAATCAAGATATGAAAAATCAGGAAAAAAAAGAAGAAAATGTAATGTTTTAGCAACATATGACACCTTTATGTTGTTTCCAGTCCTGATAGCAACAGCGTGACAGCACATATATTGCTGATGTTCAAGGTTCCCAGATCAATGAAGGAAAACACAAGAAGAAGAATTGAAAGCATCTTACGGCAGATGCTCAGTAACAACTCAGGATCCTTGACTACAGATCCTAATTCTCTTAGGCTTGTGGGTAAGCTCACGTATTAGATGACAGCAGTATTACTCTCATCTTTTTATCTGGACATGTATCACAAGCACCAGAAACAAAGCTGATCCTCAATATTTTTTTTAAATGAATGTTATTGTTTTACATCAGAACTATAATTTGTATTCTTCATTATTAAAAACACTCAAATCATAATGTCACACCTTAAAACTGGTTCTGGTGGGGAAAAATACTTCTTATTTAAAAATGGATAGTAAGCCTTTGAAAAGTTCCTAGAAGTCATGTTGTGTCTTACTATTGTTTTCATGATCTCCTGTAGCTTTCAAAAACTGCATAGGATCTGCTCTTATGGCAGCGCACTTTTTAAAGGTTATGTTTATAACAGGAATCAGATTCACTTGTGGGGACTTCCTATTCTTACAAAGGAAGACACTGGCAATTTTTCACTCTAGATAATATTCACCAAGTGGCCAGATTATTATTGTGTGTTCAGAGATCATTTGAGAGGATCCCTGATTAAAATCTGCAGTAATTTGATGCACTGTTGCCCTTCTGTTGTCTTGTATTGGTCTTGCCCCTCTCCATTCTGCCTTAACAATGACTAGTTGCTGATGGCCACAATTCTCAATTTCAGACCCAGATTATTAGCTGAGAGTCCAGTTTTTAAACACTTTAACAACTGTTCTTGAACATTTAACGAATTCAGCTGTTTTGCTGATACTCGCTCCATGACTCCGAGCACCAACAATCATCCCACGTTCAAAGACTGTTAAATCGCATTGTTCACCCATATCTTCAGGAAAAAAATCACTTCTACTGTCATGGTAAACAACTTGTTTCCCTATTTATAATGGTCTGGCCCTCTAGCAACTTCATCGCAAAGTTATAGCTAATATGCCTACAAGCGTCAGGTGATCATAATAATCTGGCCACTCAGTGTATAATACAATTTTAATTAAGTAGAAGGAAATCTCTCACATAGAGCTATGAAGATGATACTCACATCACATTCACATACAGTAAAAGAACAATTCAAATAAATCCATGTTCTTTCCTTCCTATCGACATTTTATCCTGAGAGTCCTACTGCACCTACCATCTCACTCCATAGGTTCTAGGACCAATGGACTAATGCCAGGTATTTCATTTACCATGTCCTTTTTGTTCTATTTCAGAAACCAACAAGGTTGATACTGAAAGGATTATCAACAGCCGTAAGTTCAGATACTTTTTAATTTAAATATATAAAACGATCTAAAACATAAGTCAAGATTTGTTACTTTTGGCCAGGCACAGATCTAAGTGCTTTATATACAACTTGCTTAATCCTCACAACCGTTCTAAAATTATTATGATCACCCCATTTTAGAGATGGGGAAACTGAAGCACAAAGAAGTGACATAATTGCCTAAGTTCAACCAACTTGTAAAGGTGGGAACAGAATTCAAGCCAGGGGGCATGGTTGTAGAGGCCATGGACTCAAACATGACTTTACATGCTTCCTACAGCTTTTACACTCTTCAAGTGCTGAGATGTCTTGGAGGTCCTATGGAGGTGATTCAAGGGTTGCTAGTGATTCTGTTCCTACCAGTGTAAGATACTGTCAGACAGACCATACACGAATATCTCACTTCACTCTCAGCTTTGTCATCAAATCAACATTATTTTCCTATTCTCAATGGAACAAAACTGACTTTGTCTGACAGGCTGTGGGAGACGAGCAAGGATATCAGCTACATATGATAGAGTCAAGGGAGGTTCCAATGTTCGGGAAGGAGAATGGCCCTGGCAAGCAAGTCTCAAAATAAATGGCCGACACTACTGTGGGGCATCTTTGATCAGTGACAAATACCTGGTTACTGCAGCTCACTGCTTTCAAAAGTAAGTTCATGTTGCCCAGGCTAGCGGGACCAAAAGCCCTGGAACTTTCCCAGTTGGCCTTCATTATTCCATTTTATTTTATTTTTATTTATTTATTTTTTAAATTTTTTATTAAATCTTTGTTATTCAGATTATTACATTTGTTTCTCTTTTTTCCCCTCCATATCTCCCCTCCACCTGGCTCCCACCCTTCCCTCTACCCTTACCTCTCTCCCGTTGACCTCATCCATAGGTGTATGATTTTTGTCCAGTCTCTCCCTGTACACCCCTCACCCCTTTCCCCCTGAAAATGATCAGTCCACTCCCTTTCTGATTCTATTATATTAAGCAGTTTATTCTGTTGATCAAATCTTCAATTTCCTTAATTTTCAGATTCACTTGTTGATAGATACATATTTGTTGTTCATCATTTTTTATCTTTTACCTTTTTCTTCTTCCTCTTCTAAAAGAGTACCTTTCAGCATTTTATATAATACTGGTTTGGAGTTGATGAACTCCTTTAGCTTTTTCTTATCTGTGAAGCTTTTTATCCGCCCTTCAATTATGAATGATAACTTTGCTGGATAGAGTATTCTTGGTTGTAGGTTCTTGTTATTCATCACGTTGAATATTTCTTGCCACTCCCGTCTGGCCTGCATTGTTTATGTTGAGAAATCAGCTGAGAGTCATATGGGTGCTACCTTACAAGAGGGTAATGAACTGTTTTTCTCTTGCTGCTTTTAATATTCTCTCTTTGTCTTTTGCTTTTGCTATTTTAATTATGATGTGTCTTGGTGTAGTCCTCTTTGGATTCCTTTTATATGGGGTTTTGTGTGCTTCCTGGACTTGTAAGTCTATTTCTTTCACCAGATGTGGGAAGTTTTCAGTCATTATTTCTTTAAATAGGTTTTCAGTATCTTGCTCTCTCTCTTCTTCTGGCACCTCCACAATTTTGATGTTGGTACACTTGAAGCTATCCCAGAGGCTCTTTACATTATCTTCACATTTTTTAATTCTTTTCTTTCTTGCTTTTCCAGTTGAGTGTTTTCTGATTCTTTATATTTCAATTTTTTTACTTGATTCTTGTCTTCCTCTAGTCTGCTGTTAGGTCTCTGTACAATATTTTTTAATTCAATCAGTGTATGTTTAAATTTTACTTGGTTCTTTTCCATCTCTAGTTGGATCTTTTTCATTTCCTCTTGGGTCTTGCTAAATTTATCCATCTTTTCTAGGATACTCTTGAAAAACCTTATAAGGGTGGTTTTGAACTCTATATCCAGTCGTTTTTTTTCCCTCCATTTCTTTTGTTTGTGAAACCTTCCCTAGACTCGGCATTTTCACTCTGCCGGGAGAACTTCGGTGTTGGATTCAGCCTTATGATACCAGACTTGCAAAACTGCAGAAGCCGCTCTATTGAGCTTGGGTGGGTAGAGTCTCAGGGCTTAAGGGACCGCCTTGCCTTCCAGTCGGCCCTGCCCTCCATGGCCCCTGAGTTCACGTGACTGGGTAATTGCTGAAGCAGTCCCTTGCGTGCTGCGTACTCTTGCAGTACCTCTAGACTGCTGCCCTTCTGGCTCCCCTGTGCTCCGGGACCATATAAGTCTGGGTCCCCAGGGTTTCACCTGAAACTGGGGTTTAGTGAACTTAGAAGTGGCACAGTTGGGAGGGTCTGTCTCCTACCCACTCGCAAAAGCCAGCGGCACAATCAGCAGTCGGTTCTCTGTGTGGTCCTCTGCACGCAATGCCATGCTCATCACCACACTTCTGATCTCTTGCAGCTCCCCTAAATTTACATGCACTTTTCCCTTTTTACAGTCCAAACTCCTCCTGTATGAGTTTGGCTGGACCTGGGGTTTAATATCATAGGATAAGGGGGTTCAATGCCATTGGGAGTCTCCGTTTCCCTCCTGCCAGAGAAAGCCAGCCAGGTTCTCCGGCACCCTCTCTCTTCACAAGCGCGTCTCTGTATCTCAGCTTTTTGCAGCTCCCCTGGGTCTCTGTGAGCCCCTCTCTTTTCTTCTAGTTGTAGAATTTCCACTCAGCCAGCTTTCCTATGGTTCTGGATGATGTCTGTTCTGTCTTTTAGTTGTAGTTTTGAAGTTGTGCGAGGCAGCAGTGTAGTTGTTTACCTATGCCGCCATCTTGGATTCTCCCATTATCCCATTTTAATTATTAGTAGCATGCCCTTTCATTTTCAAAAGGGTTCTGGAAAGTTTGGAAGACAAATGATATGGTAAACTAATCTAAAGCTTTCCTACCTTACCATTAGGAATGGGAAGAGTCATTCATTCATACTATGACATATTTATCTCACATGATTCTTATCTCATGTCACTTTATACTGCAACTACTTGTAGTTGCTAAAACACATCCCATTTCATACCTCCCTCCTCTTCTTCATGGGCCTATCCTCTTGTCATTTTGTAGTCACATGTGACTCAGCTTTATAGTTTCACCCAAAATGCTACTTTCCCTAAGAAATGGTCTATTTCCTAGTGCATATATATAACTGTGGTCCCACTAATTATTTACACAATAACTTATGTAATCATAATTGCCTGTGTTTATGCCATCTCTCATTAGACTTAAATTTCTTATAAGCATGGGTTTCTTATTTTTATTTATATATTCTCATTTTCTTATATAGTATATATTGAAAGAAGTCAAAGAAGGCTTTTAAAATTAATTTAAAAGTTGGGTTCAATCACTATTAATGGATTATCAAGTAAGGACAATTTAATGTCATTGAAGGAGTATTATAGATGCAGATCATATTTCTATCATTTTGAAATAAATACAAAATACATGACTTTTGTTTTTTAAGGACACTAAATCCAAAAAACTATACTATCAGCTTTGGCACCAAAGTAACTCCCCCCTATATGCAACATTATGTTCAACAAATTATTATTCATGAAGACTATATCCCAGGCGAACATCATGATGATATTGCAGTTGTCCTGCTCACTGAGAAAGTTTTATTTAAGAATGATGTCCATCGAGTTTGTCTTCCTGAAGCCACACAGATTTTTCTACCAGGTGAAGGCGTTGTTGTTACAGGATGGGGAGCACTCTCATATAATGGTAAGTCCAGTGAAATCTTAACATAGTAAGGTACACAGCAACAAGAGAAATTAGTGATCTAGGTACAGAGTCAAAGGCATTGTTTATCTCTGGATGCCCAGTACTCTCAAGCAACTTCTCAGAAAACACTGCTTTTGAATCTATGGCTTTGCAAATTGCCTTGCTTTAGAATATTCTAAGGAAACCAACTTGTGAAAACGCTCTAAGCTGAAGAACCTTAGAGAGTTCTGGTGAGAAAGTTCTGGTTCAAAGATGTAAAAAGAGAGATAAGAGCATAGGAAGGCAGCATTAGGAGGATGTTTCAAACTGTTCTCTGAACATTTATTTTTCATTGGTTTTACTGTGAGGGGGCTAAGAGGGCTTTCTCATTCTAAGAATAGCAAGAGTCAAGCATAGGTCTTTTGCATAAAGGAAAAAAAAATTTTTTCCATCTTGCTCTGTTCAGCAGCTCTTTTGCTGAGAAAGTTTATTTCTTTTAGGTAAATACCCAACAATACTTCAGAAAGCACCTGTGAAGATTATCGATACAAACACTTGTAATTCTAGGGAAGCATACAATGGTATGGTGCAGGACACGATGCTATGCGCTGGGTACATGGAAGGACATATTGATGCTTGCCAGGTAAGTCTGAACATTATTCACATTGGACATACAATATACTGTATAAGTGACTACTATTATTTTATGAATATTTTCAACATGAAGAGAATTCTACTTAATTTGTTCTTTGACAATCTGTCAAACTCCTTCAGTTGTAGCACTAAAGTGATTCTTTCCTACATGCAACATTTATAATAATAAAAGCATAATATGCTAATTAGGCTGGGCAGCCTAATGACTTTGCAGACATCATTCCAGTCATTCTTCCTTGGATGAAGCCATGGCAGCAGGGGCAGAGGCAAAGGTGGTTAGAAGTGATGAGGCAGGCAGGCAGGGTGGTTAGGGGCAATCGGGCAAGCAGTTAGGAGCCTGCAGTCCCAGATTTTGAGAGGGATGTCTGACTGCTGGTTGCAGGATTTCTGACTGCTGGTTGTGGGAGTGGGCCTACACCAGCAGTCGGATATCTCCTAGTGTCCTGGATTATGAAAGGGTGTGGCCAGACAGAGTAATTTAAATATCTGAGAACACCCCCCACCATGCATAAATTTGTTGCACTGGCCTCTAGTGTGTTTATAAGTGTTTAACAAACATTTATGTTGGACTTACTCTGATCCAAGCACAAACTAAAGTCCCTTACAAATATTAATCCTTTTAATCATGACTTTGTAATGTAGCTATATCATTATTATAATTTTCTAGATACTGAAACTGAGGCAGAAGAAGGTAATGTAATTTACATGAGGTCACACAGCTATTAAATGAGAAAGCTGACATCCAAAACAAGTAGTCTAGCATCACAGTCCATAACCTTGATCATATTTCAATGAAGAATCAGTCTCAGATCCTAGCCAATTTGGCTAAGTAAATAGAGTGCCTTCCCATGGACAGAAGGGTCCTAGGTTTGATTCTGGTCAAGTGCACATACCTTGGTTGCAGGGTCCATCCCATGTACTCTCAGGGGGCATGTGGGAGGCAATCTTTCTCTCTTGCTCCTCTCTCTCTCTCTCTTTTCCTTTCTCCCTCCCTTCCATTCTCTCTAAAAAAAAAATCAATGGAAAAATATTCTCAGGTAAGGATTAACAACAAGAAAAAAGAAAATCAGCCTTAAAAAGTTTTCAATTATTTTCAGCTCATTTTTTCTTATTTTTTTAGTCTCTTCATGGTTAGGGATCTGGCAATTTTTTCAGATAGGAAGCCCTATATTGCAAACTTATCAATAATATATATCTCCCAAAGCTTTCTCATAAAATTAGACCTTGTAACTTATCAGTTGACGCCTTCGAGGTTCAGGTCAACCCAGAAGAACCCCAGAGAATACATTCTGGATGATCACAGTTACATTCTGGCCAGTCACAGTTACAATTAAGGATGAAGAATGGATTTACACCATATATCTCCTTATGATCTTTATGAAGCACGAATCACAAACATCATCTTGACTTTTCATTCAGGGTAATTTAAGTACTTGGGAGTAAATCTCACAATAATAAATATTCTTTGTTTTATTTAGGGTGACTCCGGAGGACCACTGGTTTATCCCAATTCTCGACATATTTGGTACCTTGTTGGAATAGTGAGCTGGGGTGTAGAATGTGGTAAAATCAACAAGCCAGGTGTCTATATGCGAGTAACCGCCTACCGCAACTGGATTGCCTCCAAGACTGGTATTTAAGAGAAAAGCATCTTGTAGAAAATACCTTAGGTCATTTTAACCTATTACTCCCAAGCCTATGTAACATGCATTTTCAATTAGCATATACAAAGGTTGTTCCCTGTGGTCCTGAGGGAATATTTATGAACTTTAAGCAGATGCTACAAAAGAAGAAATCACGTGTTTAGTCAAAAAAGGCCTAAGTTAAGAAAGCAATCTTATAAAAAACTGACAATTGCTATTTGTTTTTTATTTCGTGCACCCAATTGTGAAATATAGCTCTTGGTTTTAGCCATTCAGACTTTGCAGAATTATGAAAGTATGTTCTTGTCTATTGCAAGTTACCAGGCAGCACTGTGAGAGACTGGAACCAACACCTTCTGAGAGGTGGTTTGGAATGTTCTGTATCTGCCCTCAAGTCATAGTGTTTGTGAAAGGGGTGTTACAGTGAACTAAATCTCTTCAGAATTTAGGATCTAACTGGGAGTCTCTTATTTGGATGCTAATCAGCTCTTTCAGTTAAAGAATTTCACTATTAGCAAAACTGGGTAAAACAACTCATCTTACTTAGATTTACAGATACCAGGTGCACTAATTCTTCAATCTTGATACAGGCTTCTGTAGAAATTCTTTATCTGTGACATATATAGGAAGAAGTAACTATGAGCCATGGAAATGTCTAATGTATTTTACATTCAACAATAAAAATAAATTAAAAAAAACAAAGGAAAAAAATAGATTATCCTTGTTCAATATGACATTTTTCTTTTTTTTTGTTTGTTTGTTTTCTTATTAGTCTTTTGCAGGTAACTTTCTGCTTTTATTTTTCTGTTATTGTTTCCATTTGGTCAACTGCTTGGGGAAGGGCAACATGTAGTTAAAAAGCTACTAGGAGGTAGGAAGGAGAGGCTGGCCAGATCAGGGACATGCAGTGGGCAAGGGAGACTCCTCGTTACACTTGAGGATGAGGCTACGTCAGCCAGAAATGGGGCTGGACAGCTTGTGGAGTTTGGTCAGGTGATATCTATCCTCTCATGAGTGTCAACTCACAGTGGAAGAAGTGTTTCTTCAGGAAGCAAAAGAGTTGGGGCATGTAGATAGAGCCCAGAATGTGGAGGTTTTCATGGCGTGCAGATTGCCACCTCACTCATCTCAGGATGGCTTCTGAATTTCTTGGAAAGGGCTTTGTTGCTGCACTGGTTTTATAACTTCAAGAGATGAGGGTGCACTCAGCTTCTCTTCTAACTCACAGAAATAGCACAAGTGGATCAGGGTCATATGATTCCGTGGATATGAAGACCCCAAGAAAGGTAGGTAAGGGAGGCCCACAGATGCAGGTTGACCAGGCTGTGACGGCAGCCTCCACTTTAGATGAATTAATTCTGGCTGATTTGAGGGCTCATCGTTCACTGGTGACTCAGACCCAATCATTTACAAAAAAAAATGACATTTGTGGGTCTCAGAAGTAGATGATGGGATGACCAAGGAGATGGCTCTGGAAGCTGTGACTGAGGAGAAAGGATGGTCACTGGAGGCTGGAGAGCAGTTGCATCCAAACAAGAGACAGTTGCATCCATACCTGCATACCTGCCTGTAGTTGGCTGTTCTGTATGCGAGAAATGCTGGCCATGTTCTTCATCTCAGTTTGTGGAAGTGAGCACAGAATCCTATTTTATAAACCATACAATCTTCATAAATTCAATGACTCTACTTTGTAATATTCATCTTTCAAGGGTAGAAATTTTTATCAGTCTTTACTAAAAATTTGACTCAGAGGCTTAACACGAATCCTTATACAGTGTTTAAATTTTATTTAAACTTTCACTACCTAAATTAGATATAGAAAAGGAAATTGGTTACATACTGAATTTTCTCCTCTCAGAAAATATAGATTTTACTCTCTTCCTATAAACATTTTCTATATAAGATCTGGAATAAATAGATATCATATAAAATAATATAGGTTAGTTGTTCTAGAGTTTCATAAATTTTCTTTTAATGGCAGTTATAAGTTATTTTCCATAATCTATAATCCTAGTTTTTTTAAGTGTTCAAAGACCAAAAACTCTTAAAGAAGTCTTGGCACATTAAATTCTGTAATTATCTACCTTGTAATTTAACCCATTTAATTATAAGTAACATCAAATATTGTATTATTCATTACAATAAGAATTTAAACAAACTTAACATTTATTGAGTTCTTACTATGTGTCAGGAACAATTCTAATAACTTCACATGTCTTATCCCAGTTAATCCTTATGTTCTATGAACTATACCACTATTATAGTTCGGATGAAGACATTGAGGCATAGATTTTAACAACCTTGGCCAAGGGTGCAAAATAACATTTATCCTACATCATTCTTCCTCTTAGTCCATCACAGAAGTCCATGATAGAGAAGGGACTTTGACCTGCAGTGTGAACAGTTCACATTCTTTTCTTTGTTGAGGTTGTTTTGTTTGTTTGCATATTCTGAAAAGAGTAAAACCCCTTATAGCATTGGTTAGTGCCTAACACTAGTATGACGTTCATAATGGGAAATTATACCAGTAGCACTTTCACAAAACCATTTATATTTCTGAAGTATTTTATATCTCTCACTTGGTCCTATATAAAAATGCCTTCTGAATCACGACCTGGTGAATTTGGTTCTCACTGTCCTTCTCTTTATTCACAGTATTCCATGCAACCTTCCAAGCATCACTAAATATTTTCTGTCATTTCTCCATACCATCTGGGCCCATCAGACTTAGAGGGATTAAGCATTCAGTGAGGACCTAGAAGATAGGAGACAGATAAAAAAAGATAAATGCTAGAAATGTGCCTAAAAATAAGTCTCTAGCAGACTAGAGAAAGGCAAGAATCAAGTCAAAAATTTGAAATATAAAGAGACAGAAAGCACTCAACTGGAAAAGCAAGAAGGGAAAAGAATACAAAAATGTGAAGATAATGTAAGGAGACTCTGGGACAGCTTCAAGCGTACCAACATCAGAATTGTGGGGGTACCAGAGGAAGAGAGAGAGCAAGATACTGAAAATCTATTTAAAGAAATAATGACTGAAAACTTCCCACATCTGGTAAAAGAAATGGACTTACAAGTTCAGGAAGCACACAGAAC
>PVJN01038095.1:0-20546 GCA_004026805.1 Lasiurus borealis
TCTCCGTACCTCAGCTTTTTGCAGTTCCTCTGGGTGTCTGTGAACCCCTCTCTTTCCCTCCAGCTGCAGAACCCCCACTCAGCCAGCTTTCCTGTGGTTCTGGATGATGTCTGTTCTGTCCTTCAGTTGTAGTTCCGAAATTGTTGTGCGAGGCAGCCGTGTAGGTGTTTACCTATGCCGCCATCTTGGCTCCTCCAACAAGTACATTCTTGAGAAAAGTCAGTCCTGCCTTCTTAGCCTTTGGATTTGTCCGAGAGGATAATCCTCCTCAGTGGTCGGCAAACTGCAGTTCTCGAGCTACATGCAGCTCTTTGGCCCTTTGAGTATGGCTCTTCCACAAAATACCACGGCCTAGATGAGTTATTTTGAAGAAGTGGCATTAGAAGAAGTTTAAATTTTAAAAATTTGGCTCTCAAAAGAAATTTCAATCGTTGTACTGTTGATATTTGGCTCTGTTGACTAATGAGTTTGCCGACCACTGCTCTAGATGACTTGATCTGCATAATGGATGTCACGTGGTCTGGATATGTGAGCATTCCTTCTGTAGTCCTTTAGTAGGTAATCGGGGTTATCTGGAGGTTTGCTCTATGTCATATCAGTATTTATAGTAAAAAATACTTGGAATTATGCTGAATATGTAGCTTTAATTTTTTTTCTTAATATTATGTAATGCTTCAAAAACAAAATGATGGCAAAAGAACTAATATAGATGTAACTATAATTTATTTAACTCTTTTGTTGGATATTAGGGTTTTATTTCTGTTTTCTGTATTTTTCTTCTACTTTGTCTTTTACAATGCGTGCTCCCTCCAAATGTCTGATAATCTTTGTCCATTCATTTATATGTGAGTTAATAAAAAGTTGATTAGAAGATCTGTGTATACGAGCTTTACTGTGAGGTGACTGGGCGAGTTATTTCTTGGAATCTCATCAGCTTTTAGTTATCAATACTTTTTTTTCCATTGGGGCACTTTAGTTTTTCCAGGGGAAAATTTCCCAGTGTGCTGCTTACAAATTCAATGCCAGGCTAACAGATATTTTAAAATAATAACAGAAAATACTGTTCTTTCCTACACTTCTACTTTGATGAGTTTTTGATAGTGATCTTATCTCCATGGACCACTTCCCCAAAGAATAGTTACTGCTTTTCTCATTGTAGCATTGAATATCTGCTAATCCTGTGACTGAACATGTCTTGAATGGGATCTTCGGATAGCAGTGGTCATTCAATACAATCTATTAATGGATCTTGGCTACTACTCCAGTTGCACTGTCTCTTTTTGGAGCTTTGATTTGTCTTTAATGCTACAATTTCTATTGTTTACATTGGATCCTTCCAGTAGGATTTACATTCCAACTGACCAAATTTATAAGGGAACTTATAAAGTTTAGTATCATACCTTAAATTAAAAGCTCATTTGTGTTTGGTTATGTTAAGTGGTTTCTATTAGACTGTGTTAGTGTTGGATAATTCTTTATGTTGCTTTGTTCCTGTACAAGCTGGAGAATAATTGATTCCCATCAGGGCGGTCCTGCTTCTCAGAAGGACTTTGAACCCAGTACAGATGCTATTTCTGTGACTTTTGCTGTTCTCTTTCTCTTACTGTTACTAAGGGAGGATATGGTTGTTGTGTGGGCAGCCAACAAAATCTGTTCATATTCAGATTTTTCTGAGAATCCTTACTTAATGGCTATCCTGTTCTTCATATAGAGTCATATAGAGTCACTTATTTGATTGCATGTTATGAAAAAGAATTAAGTAAAATTTAGTGAATACTAAGTATTCACTGAGTATTTAGTTATATTCAAAACAGTAAGTTTTGGGTCTGAGACTATTCCCTTTATTAACTTACTATTTAATTAGGGATAGAAGAAACAAATAGGTAAAGAGTTTAATAGCAATACTAGAGATGGGTAATAATAGTACAAGGCAGCAGTATGACAGGTATCTCCCTGTTCATCCAGTGTGGACTTTGCAATCCCCAGTAATGCTTTTCCTCTGGAAGTCATTGTGTTGGGCACTGTGGAAATGAGATGCTGGCTCTGCAGACTAGAAGCCCAATCAGGAGAATGGTTAACAGGCTTGGAGGCTGGGAAGCGATGGCCTCCCTCACAAAAGCAAGCCACTGAGAACAGGAACCTATAAATACAAGTGGTGGTTCCTGGTGAGCCGCTCCAGGGTCCTCTGTAGACAGTTCTGCCCCTGTCCAGTGATGACTTAGCACACTGATCAGCTGCTTAGAGGTATGGGTCAGGGGAGCAACCAGATCACCCAGTGCCCAGGGGCGGTGGCGGCAGTTACACACTTTGGTCGGTCACTGCTGGCAGTGCTGCTTGTTAGAAAACCCCGGGTGGCCCAACCCTGTTTATTGGAGGACTGCTAGTACTGGGTCAGCGTCTGCTGATCTGACTTCTAATTAGTGCTATTAGACTTTGTGCTTTTTTCTTAGGGCTATCCAGTCACATTTATGGACATTTCAAGCAATTAAAACACAAAATAATGTCCTGTTCTTCACTCAACACATTTATTGAGGGGTCTGCCTTGTGCCAGGCATGGTGCTAAGCTCTAGGATCATGGTGATGATTTAGAATAGACCTGATATCTGCTGTACCAGCCTACAGTCTAGTGGGGAAGTCAGACAAAGGCAAATAAACAGATACATAAGATATTTGACTGAAAGGTCCCAGATTCGATTCCAGTCAAGGGCATATACCTTGGTTGTAGGCATATCCCCAGTAGCGGGTGTGCAGGAGGCAGCTAATTGATGTTTCTCTCTCATCAATGTTTCTAACTCTATCCTTCTTCCTTCCTCTCTGTAAAAAATTAATAAAACATATTTTTTTAAAAAAATATTTGCCAATTATGGTGAGAAGGAAACAAAATTGACAAAGCTAAAGATTTGCAAGAGGTCTGAAATACTTTTGTGGCATTTTGTAAATGATCTCTTGGGTTGAAATTTTCTTCCTAATGATTTCCACTGATTAAATGCAAATAATTTTTATTCTTTGTCTTTAAGGTATATTCTGCAGTTTCCTAATGAATCCAGGGAACCCTCCTCCGTATTCGGGCCCTGGTCCGACGGCCCCGTACCCACCTTATCCACAACCACCAATGGGGCCTGAGGCCTACCCTCCAGGACCTATGGGAGGACCTTACCCACCTCCTCAGGGGTACCCCTACCAAGGATACCCACAGTATGGCTGGCAAGGCGGACCTCAGGAGCCTCCTAAAACCACAGGTATGTGAAGGATGTGTGTGTGTATAGGTGGATATGTGGGGGTGTGTGCCCAGTCCCATGTTACCAAAGGAAGTATTTGCCAGTTTTCTTTAGCAGAGGTGAAACTCTGGCCTTTGTGTGCTGTGGTTAACATTCTCAAAGCTTGGCAAGTGCTTAGGGTGGCTTCTTATTCCTGAGAGGAAACCTGAGTCAGTACTGCCTACTTTCTTGATATCTCTTATTCACTGTGGGGCTGATGACTTCCAGGCCAACATATTTTCTGGACGTACCTCCTAGAGCACTGGTGGGGGAAAGGACCAGTTGGCTTTTTGCTCTGGCTATCAGTTTTGTTTTTCAGGTTTAGCCTGTTGGGATTATTTTAACTCAGCTTGTTGACCTTCAAGTCATCCTCTTGCCCCTACTCTTTGGTTTGGTTTTCTTTCCTAACATGTTTTCATAATTCTGTTTAACCTGCTGGCTGAGTTCTCAGCTGGCTTGTGAGTCCTTGTGTGCTGGAACAGTGCTCCTCAACATTTACTCTGCATACTTCGCCGGTCCCTGAGCAGCTACGGGGCTATGATGAGATAAGCACAGAAAGTGAGAGTAAACACTTAGAAACCTTTAGAGTAATTTGATATTTCCATGACATTTAAGCATGCGAGCTTGCATTTTACAAAAGTATCAGTCTGTGAAGGGTTAAAAAGGAAATATCTTGAGAAGCACTGTACTAAATGTCTTGGTGACTGCTATGCCTCTCAGAACCTTTGTGGAATAGTTGCTCTCTTACAGTTCTTTCACTTAATTTTTGAATGCTTATGTGCCATGTGGTCTCCTAAGAGCTTTATATATACATTAACATTTAATCCTTGCAACAATCCTATGAGGTTATTCCCACTTTACAGTGAAGTAATTGAGGCACAGAATGGAATAATGATTTGCCCGAGGTTACCCAGCTAGAAGTGGCAGATGCCAGAGTATAATTCAGATAGTTCAGCTGAAAAATCTTATACCTGTAACTTCTCGCTGTACTCTTGTCTCTCTCCTGTCTTTTCTGACCCACATTCATCTGACTTTAGGGCCTTAGGCTGCCCCTGAGAGTTTCCTTTAAGCTTATCCCCTTATTAATCAAAACTAGTAACAGAATCAATGGCTTATTTTATTTCAGGATTTGAGGATTCTTTAGAATGGGTGAATTCCAAGGAAGAAAAATATGTTTGAGGAAATTTACACTCAATATAGAAAAATAATACTTTTATAGTGTCAGATCATAGACTGTGCTAAGGTTGAATAGATGTTCATACCTTTAAAAGATTTGGTTTATCTTGAAGGAAAGCTTTTACAATCCAAGATTCTGTTTTGCTGTAAGTTTTAAATAGCTCAATAGCTCATGCTCGGAAGAGTGCAGGAAGTATAGCCAGTAAGATCAGAGTATTTGGCATTCAGGTCTGTGACATCAGAGGGGGAATTCCTGAAAATAAATCTCAGTTTCCGGTTTTCTGCTTCAAGACAAGGTAACCCTGTGATGAATGAAAGAAGGCAGACTGAAATATCACATAATGTATGATTCCAGTTACGTGTAATTCAAGAACAAGCTAAAATAATCAATAGTGATGAAGATCAGAATTGTGTTTACTCCTGGCTATGGAGTAGGGGGAGAGGATAGGGGTTGGTTATTGATTGGGAAGGGCACAAGGAAACCTTCTGGAGTATTAGGAATCTTCTTTAACTTAATCCAGGTATAAACATTCTTCATGCTGTACATTTACTATTTGTGCACTACCTTAGATGTTATAAGTCAATGAAAAGAAAAATCAGCCTAGCATTTGAGTTATCCAATAGTTTCAGCCCAGTGCCTGCCTGATGTTATGTCTTCCATGCATCGCCCTCATGGTCTATAGCAGTGGCAAACTCATTAGCTAACACAGCCAAATATTAACAGTACAATTGAAATTTCTTTTGAGAGCCAACTTTTTTAAACTACTTTTAACGCCACTTCTTCAAAATAGACTCGCCCAGGCCATGGTATTTTGTGGAAAAGCCACACTCAAGGGGCCAAAGAGCCACATGTGGCTCGGGAGCCATGGTTTGCTGGCCACTGGTCTATAGTGCTTCCTGGGCTTGCAAAATATACAGACTTCATTTTTTCCTTTTTTGTTTATTGTTTAAAATATTACATATATCTCCTTTTTTTTTTTTTATCACATTGACCTTCCCCAGCCTCCCCTATCCCTTGTCGCATGCCCTCATTCTACACCCCACCCCCCAGTGTTTTGTATCCATTGGTGTGCTTATATGCATAATGCAAGTCCTTTGGTTGATCTATTTCCCTCCCTCCCCAACAACCCCCAGCCTTCCCATTGTAATTTGACAGTCTGTTCAGTGCTTTACTGCCTCTCTATCTATCTTTTAGTTCATCAGGTTATAATGTTCTTTATTTTCCATAAATGAGTGAGATCATGTGGTATTTTTCTTTCATTGCCTGGCTTATTTCACTTAACATAATGCTCTCCAGGCCCATCCCATACTGCTGCAAATGGTAAGAATTCCTTCTTTTTTATAGCAGCATAGTATTCCATTGTGTAGATGTACCATAGTTTTCTAATCCATTCATCTGCTAATGGGCATTTAGGCTGTTTCCAAATCTTAGCTATGGTGAATTGTGCTGCTATGAACATAGGGGTGTATATATCCTTTCTGATTGGTGTTTCTAGTTTCTTGGGATATAATTCTAGAAGTGGGATCACTGGGTCAAATGGGAGCTCCATTTTTAGTTTTTTTGAGGAAACTTCACATTAATTATAATGTGCCTCGGCATCGGTCTCTTGGGGTTTATTTTGCTTGGGAGTCTGTGAGCTTCTTGGATTTGTGTGGGGTTTTTCTTCCCTATATCAGGGAAGTTTTCTGTCATTATTTCTTCAAAAGGTTTTCTATTCCTTGCTCAGTTTCCTCTCCTGGAATCCCTATTATGTGGATGTTGTTTTGTTTCATGTTGTCTCAAAGTTCCCTTAGGCTCTCCTCCTGCTTTTTAATTTTTTTTCTTCTAGAAGCTTACTTGGGTATTTTTTTCTATCTTGTCTTCTAGCTCACTTATATGGTCCTCTGCTTTTTCTAGTCTGTTTTTGATGCTTTCTATTGAGTTTTTTACAGCAGTGATGTCATTTTTCATTTCTTCTTGGTTCTTCATTTCCTCTTGGTTCTTACTCATATTGTCAAATTTGTCTTCCATTCTTTTCAGCTACCTGAAAAAATTCTCTGAATTTTTTCTCTGGCAGGTTGCTTGCCTCCATTTCATTTACTTCCTTTTCCGGTGATGCCTGCTTTTCTTTCATATGTGGGCTGTTTCTTTGTCTCCCCATTGTCTCTCTTCTCTGGGTGTCTGGTTATATAGTTATCTCTCTCTTGCATTGATTTAAAGGCACAAAATACAACACAACCAGGCACAACACACTGAATAGAAGTGTATTTACTATATTAATAACCCCAAATAAAGGTGACCACCAGAGAAAGGTAAATTAGAGGATAGGAAAGAAAGAAGAGAGAAAAAAACAAAGAAAGAAAGAGACATAGGATGAAAGGGAGGGAGGGCGGGAGGGAGAGAGGAAGGGGTGCAAAAATGAAATTGGGAAAAGGGAAAAAAGTAAGAGAGAAAAGAAAGAGAATACAAAAGAAGAGGGGAACAAACTATATATATGGGGAGAGAACTCCAATAGAACAGCCACTAATCCCAACAAATGCCAGCAACAAGTACCTGGAGATGAATAAAACTACAGACAACATCTAATATCAAGCAAGGAGAGGAAAAACAGAAACAAAAAACAATACAACAAAAAAGAATAAGCAAAACAATCTCAGAAACAAGCATAAAAAAAATGATATAATCAACAATCAAGCAAACAACAACAAAAAGACAGAGAAAAACAATTTTTTGGATAGTAAAGCTAGAGAAGAGAGAGGTGTGTATGGACTTGGAGTAAGGAATTGGAAATTAGATATATAAGTAGGGTTAAATTTTAATGGGGTAAAAAGAATAGGGAAAATCTAAATCAGGAAAAGAGTAAAAGAAACAGGACAACAAAAGGGGGAAAATTAGGAAGAGAGTGATGACATAAAGGTAAAGTTGAGATAGGGTAAAATGATGCTAAAGGGAAGATGAAAATAGAATGTAGAACACTAATCCCAAAGTAAAATAAAGAGAAAATAAAATACTTTTAAAAAAGGTAAAATAGTAGTAGTAATAATACTGAAAAATAAAAATGTAATAATTAAAAAGGTAAAATCAAGTGAGGAAAAAGAAAAGTTTCTTAAGTAAAAATTGAAAAATAAAAAAATTAAAAATAAAATGTGCAGTAGTGAAGGTCATTCATTTCCTCTGCTGTTCTGTTTGGCATGCCTGTTTCCTAGACAGGACAGTATTGCCATTTCCTGCGTCCACTGCTCTTTAGTGTTTTAAGCAGGCAGTGTATCTTAATTTCTTTATTCCTTAATTGTGTTTACCCAAGAGTCAATTTGTGATTCAACCCATGGGTGCCAGTGTCTCTGAATTGACCTCCGGGACTATAGGTCCTCTCTAGCCTGTGCTTAGATCCTGCTTTCCCTGTGGCACTCAATACCAGTTTGTGGGAGTGGGTTGCCCTAGAGCTGGTTCTCTGATGGTTATTTCCCACTCTGATCCTCAGGTTCCAGAAAAACAACTTTCCCTGGAGTCTCTGAATTGGGCTTAGCAGCAATCAGAAACAAGGATTTAAAGAAAAAACAAAACATTAACAAAAGAGACAGCATAAGTGTGCAAACTCTGGGGCTGCGCACAAGTCTGTGCAATCTTTTCTCCTCCTTGGATATAAGTAGCCCACACACTTTAAAAATGTTTAGGTTAGCTGAAATTGGTTTGGCTCAGTGTATACAGCATCGGCCTGCGGACTGAAGGGTCCCAGGTTCAATTCTGGTCAAGGGCATGTACCTTGGTTTCAGGCACATCCCCAGTAGGGGGCTTGCAGGAGGCAGCTAATGGATGTTTCTCTCTCATCAATGTTTCTAACTTTCTATCCCTCTCCCTTCCTCTCTGTAAAAAATCAATAAAATATATTTAAAAAATTTTTTTTCAGGTTGTCCTTTTGTGTCAGATCAAAATGGGTTGCTTTTAAGAGTTCCTTTTTTTAAAATATATTTTATTGATTTTTTTTTTTTACAGAGAGGAAGGGAGAGAGAGAGATAGAAACATCAATTAGAGAGAAACATCCATCAGCTGCCTCCTGCATGCCCCCTAGTGGGGATATGCCTGCAACCAAGATACGTGCCTAGACCAGAATCGAACCTGGGACCTTTCTGTCCACAGGCCAATGCTCTATCCACTGAGCCAAACCGGTTTCGGCACATGTTCCTTTCTGTTAGCAGCTTTGACAACCCCCTTCCACAATCATGGATCACACCAGCCCCAATAGCCACAGATTTTTCTAGATGCAGACGTCCCCCAGTCCTCTAGCTCCCGCAGTGCACGCATTTCTCTTTCCTCCTGGGAGCAGAGACCTCACCTTATCCCAGACAAAATCTGACCTTTCCATGTGGAGTGTAGAGCTCCTCTGAGTGTTTGCACCAATTGGGGACTGGTGCTCTGGGGTTCGCAGCTGTTCAGTGGGTTCTGTAGTAGATTTTTTGGGCTTCCGATAACATCCATTTTTCCTTCAAGATGGTGCAGCCTCCGCATCTGAGCTGGTCGCTCCAGGAGGGAACCCAGCAGCAGAGGGGGCTGCCCAGACAGGGGAGCCCTGTTCAGCAGTCCCCCACTATCTCCTGTCCCTCAATTCATCAACAGACACTCCCTGTACGACCCTCAGCCATTCTTTCTATCTGTTCCAGGAGAAGGCTTGGGACACATCTGTCTATTCCACCGCCATTTCTTCTTCCCTTCAAGAGCCAATCCTTCATTTACTTTCTTTACCCTTGGTGTTATTTCAGAAAATAATATCTTAATTCTTCTTAGGGTGAAAAGGCTCTGTTTATCTCATCCTATATAATAAAGAGCTAATATACTAATTAGAACGGATGGCAGAACAACCTTCTGGAACGACCTTCCAGAACAATTAATGGGCAGGGAAAAGCGCTGTAAGGCAGTCGGGGCTGTGAGGGCTGAGGTAGCCAGTGCTGCCAAGTCCTACTCTTGCACAATTTCATGCATCAGGCATCTAGTTATTTCATAAATGCATTTGAAAGCTATTTAATGTCCTTTCCTTTGGGATTTTTTTTCAGTGTTATCTCTCTTTCCCCCTCCCTCCACATGGCCCTTCAGTAAGTCTGGCTTGGGCCTCCTTACAATGTGACAGTCTCAGGTAGTGGGCTCCTTCCACGATAAAGTGCAAATGTGGAAGCTACCAGGCCTTTCTTTTAAAAAATATTTTTAATTAGCTTGTAATTTTGAAACAATTTCAAACTAATAAAAGCATTGCAGAAATAGTACAAACAACTCTGTATACCTTTCACCCAGATTTCTCCCATCATCACTTCCATCATGTTTTTATTGGTCAAAGCAGCCCCAGGTCTACCTAGCATGTGTTCTAGGGATAGACCACATTGCAAGTGGCATATGGATTGGGAGACCTTTGGGAACACTACCACAAATCCCAGTAGTGAGTATGAACTCCTCCTGTTCAGTGGAGCATCTAAAGAACAAAAGTTCTTCTAGGCTCTTGTAAAAATGCCATAGTAACAGACGGTTTAAAGTTAAAAATTAAACACAATAGTAGCTCCAGTGTCATGTCAGAAAATAGGCAGTCTGTCTTGTTAAGGAACATTCTGTGAATTGGTTAGAAAGTCATGAAAGAAGAGTTTTTTTTTTAATTCTGTCATCAAAATTGAAATGCCTCCCACTCAGATACCTTAAATCATCAGAAGTGTGAGAGGCCTTAGATGATCACCCAGGTTAATCACCATTCCACGATCCTGGCAGACATCACTAATCAATTGTGGCTCTTTCTGCTCAGACCAAATGTGGCTTCAGCCACTCTTAAATTGTTAGGCAAGAGGAAATCATTTACTCTTCCTGCTAGGCTAACCTCATTTTTTTTTAGAGATTCAAAGTGAAGCCCAGAGAGGCTTTAGTGAGTTTTGGCTTGGATGTACGTCCTGATTCCAAGCTAAATACGTATTTCCTCCCGATGCCTTGCTGCTATAATCCTGCACAGATTCCAGAGTGATGGCCAAATACCCACCAAAGCAAAATACCTCCTTTTCAGCAATTCCCTCTCCTATCTCCCTCAGCCCTCCATACCTATCCCAAAATTCTACAAAACCCTGTTAATTACAGTAGGGCACCAGTTTCCTAGTAAAGTGAGGTACGTAGAATATGAGCAAGCTGGATTCAAACCCCGGTAACCCTAGGATCTGGCAGATTACTGAGCCTCCCTGTTTTGGGTGTGCCTGCTTCCCCTTCTAAGCTTCACAAAGGCCCTTGTTTCTCTCCTTCACCTCTGCTTCCAGAGCACCTGGGATAGTGCTGACACAATGTTTATGCTCAGTAAATATGTGTTGAATGAATGGCAATATCACTATTTCGAAAGGTGGTTGTGACTTCATGTTAGGTATCTGGTCCCTTTCCCTTGGGACCCTTCCCTTACTAGCTGACGCTTTTGAATCCAGATACATGCTCTTTTAGGTTAGGACTGCACTGTCTGGCAACATATTGGTTTAAAATAAAACAAAATCTGCCCAGCTGGTGTAGCTCAGTGGTTGAGCATCAATCTATGAACCAGGAGGTCACTGTTCAACTCCTATTCAGGGCATAAGCCCAGGTTGTGGGCTTGATCCCTAGTAGGGGACGTGTAGAAAGCAGTTGATCAACGATTCTCTCATCATTGATGTTTCTCTCTCTGAAATCAATAAAAATACAGTGGTACCTCGAGATACGAGTGCCCTAACATACGAGATTTTTGAGATATGAGCCAGCAAGCGAGCAATTTTTGCTTTGAAATACTAGCAACATTTGAGATAGGAGTAATCGCTCGGATCGGCCGGCTGCACACGACCCACCAGTTTACCGCGACTCGAGCGTCTCATAGTTTCCCACGCCTCAAGGTTACAGAACGAATTAAACTCATATCTCAAGGTACCACTGCATATTTTAAAAAATAAAATAAATTCTACTTTAAGTTCTTGGGATATCCCCTTGGAGACCAAAAGTCCAGTTGGCCTTCACATGGGTTTCTAAGCTTGTAGATAGGGAACTAAAAGTGACCCTATTATGGTTCTTTGTAATTTGAAGAAGCAAAAGCAGAGCGCCTGTTCAGGAGTGCCCTGCTGGGTCATTGGCCAACCAGTAAGAAGTGAAGAACGGCTTCTCCTTTAGTCCACGGTCACAGATGGGAGGGGGCGGCATAGAGTGGCGTGTTTCTCCTGCACACTTTCTTGGTGTCTGACATTGCTCTCGTCAGTCAGCATGAAGATAGAAAAGGAAGGAATTTTAACGGTCTGGCATCTCTGGTTAATTGGCTTGAGGTATGGAATTACAACCTGACTTGTTTGAGCCTTTTATGCCTCTCTTCATCAGAAACTCTGATCAGGCATTTTCATTGCCCTGGAAAGCCTCTCTAGCAAAGAGTCCAGCTCAGGGCCGTCTTTCTTTGCCAGGTATCAGATGACTGAATGTCCCAGCAAGGACACTGCATGGTGCCACCAAAAGCCGCATTGGCTTAGGAATCTAGGTTTAGTTTCTCCGGTTCCTTGGACTTCTGTTTCCTTATCTGTGAAACTGGGATTACAGGAATGTAGTGAAGAAGAAAGTAATATGTACAGTTTATGACATTTCAACGGGCATTGAGGAAGTTTAGTATACTTTCACAGCTCACAACATTTTTCTGAATTTTTGCTTGTGGGTGGATGGAAGTGGTGAAAACAGGAAATTCTCATGGGGAAGGTGGGGAAGACAGGGACTGAGGGTCATTCCTGATCTACCCTGAGAATTCCCACTGGCCTGAGGCAGCTGTGGGCAGCCCCAAAGTCATCCCATCTACTGTCATAGCCACATAACTGGCCTCGCTCCTCTAGCTCTTGCCCCTGCTGTCTTCTACCCAGACCCAATTAAAAGCCAGAATTTTTGCAGTGACTAGCACAGTTCTCTATGAATAAGCTGCCCTCCTTCCCCCCCCCCCACCTTACAGAATCCAAGTCTGTGTGCCTGATGCTTCGAAAAGCCAAGACTCAAAATGTCAGAGTTTGAAGTAAGGAAAAGTCTATTGACCAAATGAGAATCTGGGAGACTTAATAGTGCCTCAAATCCCTCTTATTCCCTGGATTAGGTTAAGGGTTTTTAAGGAGTGAGGGGGGGACCAAGTATGCCAAAGGCCTGGTGGGGCAAGTTTTATTTGGAGGACGTTGGAACTTGGCCACTTATGGTAGGGGGAGTCAGCACTGGATCTTTCTGGACAGTGGACCCTTCACTTCTGAAAGGTACTGTGTTCAGATTCTGGTTATGTCCTGGTCCTTTGGTGTATGTATGTGTGTTGGGGAGAGGGGAGTTGGGGGATGGGGCAGGTGGTGAGACTGGTTCCAGGTGCAGTTGGAGGCCAAAGTTCTCTTCCCTGCACATGCTTCAGCCGCATGACCTGCAGTTTTGGTCTCTTGTGTCTGAAAAACAACTCAGTGTCTTGTTAAACAGAACAGGACCATTTGAAGCTATTTCTGTGGTTACATCTTCAGGCTCTGCTCCATCTTCAAAGGCCTGTTCACTCACCAGGCCACTCCCCCTGCTGGGCCTTTGTTTTTGCCTGTCTCTTTCCCTCTGCCTTTTGCTTGCCTCAGAAATCTATGCAGCTTTTTGCCCTTGGTTCTTGCTCAGCTATTACCTAGTCAGGAAGGCCTTTCATCCACCTCCCTACTTCCTCTGCCCCAACTTGGCTCTCTCTGGCCCTGTGCTTCCCCCCTCTTTTCCCTACTTACCATGCTTTCCGTGTTCCTTGGCTGCCTTTTTCCTCCCACTAGAATATAAGCTCCTTGAAAGCAGAGACTTTGGTATGTTATTCTACTGTTCAATTCCAAGGAGTTGTTGAATGATTGTGACCCACTCCCTGCATCCTCTGCCTGCACAGGTATCTTTTGAGGCATTCTCCTTCAGGCCTTGGGTTCCTTTTCCTCCTCATCTCCTCTGTCAGAATTCTGCAAGTGGCCCTAAAGAGCTGCTGCTAACTGAGGTTTTGAACACTTACATGAACACTTATATCCTTCATCATTTCTTAGCATGAGGGCCCTATGACATGGGTCTTAACTAAAAAGGAGAATTTACCCAAGGTTAGTCTGGGCAGTGGCAGAGCAAGCCCATGATAAGTGGCATTATCCCAGAGTTTACAGATATGGAACTGGTGTCTCAGGGCACAGAGAGGAAGGGAGATGGATAGAGAGTTAGAAACATCGATGGGAGAGAAACATCGATCAGCTGCCTCCTGAACACCCCCTGCTGGGAATGTTCCCACAACCAAGGTACATGCCCTTGACCAGAATTGAACCTGGGACCTTTGAGTCTGCAGGCCGACGCTCTATCCCCTAAGCCAAACCGGTTGGGGCGAAACTACAATGTCTTGTTCATGTTCCCCAGGTGTCTGACCCAGAGCCTGGCATGTGTCATATGACCTCCCATGGATGAGTAAAAGTATTTTACAGTGTCATTCTCCTTTTTCCCTTGGAAACACCACTCACTCGTTCAGTAATTGCCAGTTAAGTGCTCTCTGTAATTTAGTGCCAGGCACTAAATATGTTACCATTTCTACTTAAATTCAGGTCCTCTGTATACATTATCTTACATAATCCATACAGCAGACCTGGTAGTTTCCCACGTTAGATATGAGACTGAGATTCAAAGAGATGAATCAGTTTACCTAAAGTCAAGTAGTAACTCGCCGAGCCATGAATTAAACCCAGGTCTGCCTGATTTCAAGTCGTATTCCTAACTTTTATGCTCTTTTGTATTCCATTAGGGAATATCCTTAAAATACTTCAAAAATAGCAATAGCCGAAACCGGTTTGGCTCAGTGAGTGTCGGCCTTCGGACTGAAGGGTCCCAGGTTCGATTCTGGTTACGGGCATGTACCTTGGTTTCGGCACATCCCCAGTAGGGGGCGTGTAGGAGGTGGCTGATCGATGTCTCTCTCTCATGGATGTTTCTAGCTTTCTATCCCTCTCCCTTCCTCTCTGTGAAAGATCAATATATTTTTTTTAAAAAAATAGCAATAACAAGCATCGGTCACAGCAATAAAGAAGGCGGGCTCTGTGCGTAGGGTGAATTCCCTCTGGGGACACTCAGTTGCAGCTTTTCCTTTCTTCTCACAAAAGCAAATGAGATTGGTCTTGAGTAAGTGTACTGGGCTCTTAGCACCAACCTTGACTCTCAGTCCACATACGTGTGAATTCAGGCTTAACTTGCCAGGTCTGCTGAGGCAGGCCCAGCGCTTCCTAAAGTCCCCCTGGTGACTGCACTAGATCTCCTGGACCTGAGGGTCACAAGGACCCTGGGGGACTGTCGGGTCCTAAAGATGGCCTCAGGTTTTTCATCTTCTCACACAGACACACAGTCTGTTTTAGTCAAATACTTTATGCAAAACATTCTCTTTTGCTTTTCAAAAGTGTTGGCCTGCCCAGCACTCAGGGGTAATTGAGTATGAAAGGCAGCTACTCTTTGCAGGTCCAGTTTACTCAGCTGACCGGGGAGGTGCTGGCTCCTGCTGACTGGCAAGGCTGGCCAGACCTGGCTGCCTGGGGAAACAGAAGGTTGGAAGTCTTGCCCTGCTCACAGGCTGGTTTGCTTCGTTGTTGTTCTTTGTCCCCTTTCATCCAGGTGCAGCCTGGGTTTTCTGTTCTAATGCTACTTTTACTCAGTTTCAAAACATAACATACACATTCCATTCACTTCTCACATAAGCTTTTAAAAGTTAGGTTGATATAAACAATGAGGAAATTGGTTTGGTGGGCAAGAAAAGAAGCCCCCTTTGGGTAAAAGGCACCTCAGGGGACTGGAAGGTGCGGGTGGGCTAGAGTAGGTCAGTCTCTAGGATTGGAGCCCAGGCTGTAGTGCGGGCCCTCCCTGTGAGTGTGGGGTCACTTAGGGTGGCAGGGATCTTTCCTAGGATTTATTCTTCCAAATAATAATAATGAGGCATTAGCTGGCCAGCTCCAGGATCTGTGCCCAGGCGGTATGGCATGGTGCCCATAGGTACCTGGCTCCTGCTTCCCGATGGTCAGTGTGGTTAGCCATGGGGAAGAAATCTTTATTCTGCTTATATTGTGGCTCCCCAGAGTTGAGATGTGCTGAAATGTGGGACATCTTGACAGGATTGATGTCTGAGTCACCGATGAGGGCTTAGCCTAGCAGGCATAACACAGATGTGGTGACAAGTCCAACATGATCAGGGGCCAGAAGAGAGGCTTCTCCAAGCCTGACTTTCAAGGCTCTGCTCTACCCCAGGCTGAGATTCCCAGGTTAAACCACAATTCTCGGACAAAGGAAAGGGGCCTCATTTTTATTTATTTTTAATATATTTGTATTGATTTCAGAGAGAACAGGAGAGGGGGAGAGAAATATCCATGATAAGAGAGGATCATTGATCAGCTACCTCCTGCACGCCCCCTACTGGGGATTGAGCCCACAACCCAGCCATGTGCCCTGACCCAAATTAAACCGTGAGCTCCTGGTTCAGATTCAACCAGTGAGCTACACCAGTCAGGCAGGGGACCTTATTTTTAAAAGAACTTTTAAAATTACAGAAATATCTCTTATAGGGTATAAATAATACCCATAATTTTGCTCTCCAGTGTTGTCAACATTTTGGTATAAATCTTTGGTGTATGTTTAATTTTTTTATGATGCAGTCCCTTTTTGAAGTTCAACTAGTGTGTTAATCTTTACCCATGGGGTATATTTACAGCTTATATCATGCTACATGAGAGTATTGTTGGGTATTTTTTGTTTTCTTCTTCATTTAAAATTCATCAAGACCCAGTATCCTCAGCAGCTACTAAGCCCTATTGAATATGTAAGTCCTTGCTAAGTAGCAGTAATCACTGCTCAGTGAAGTATCACACTGCCGATCATGTGGGGTTTTCTTTCTCCCACTCTAGATTATTCTTGTTTTTAAAAAGCTTAGTACAGACTTGATGTGGTGAGCACACAGTACAGTGTAGAGATGATGGTTTTGGAATTGTGCACCTCAAATCTATATAATTTTGTTAACTAGTATCATTCCAATACAATAAAAAGGAAAATAAAAAAATCTCAGTACAGTGAAAAGCTCTATAATTTAGCCCTTTATCTGGTTTATGGAGTAACAGCAACGATAATAGCTATAATTTATTGTTTGTTTTGTGCCTGGCATGAAGCCAGCTGCTTTTTGAGGAGTTGATCCTGTAAACTTTATAACAGTCCCAAGAGGTCAGTGCTGTTATTGTCTCCTTTTTCAGATGCAAAAAACAAGCCACAGAGAGGTTAAGGGAATTGCATTTTGCTAAACTGGACCATGCCAGGTATAGCAGGTGTACTGCCCGCTCAGCTGAACTCACAGGCAGGTGGGGCTGGGAGACCCTCAGGGACAGGCCACGAGTGGATCGTGGCAGTATTTGTGGTCTGCCCAGTTTTCTGCTGTTCCAGACTTGCCTTTGCTCCTTGAGGGAGTGGCTCCCTCCTCCAGGAAGTATTGGCTTTCCTGTGGACTTATGGGAAAGCCTTATCAGCTCACAGCCAGGAAGCTTGCTGTTACCAGGGCTGCAACCCTTTTGGCTTTGAGAGGCCAGTGCTGCCCCCGTCCTTTTCCCTCTGCTGGGCTCAGTGGCTTTTCCTCATTCAGTCACAGGTGTCTTACAAGTTCAGGCTGGGATATTGATTATCAAAAATGGCACACTCCATACTGATGCCTTTACCCATCCTCAGCCTTTTAGACTAGAGTTTCTGAGTCTGGAGAAGGGAGTAGGAACCTCTGCCCTTCCCCTCCCCCTTCACACACACACTCTCCACACACAATACACACACGCGCTCGCACACATTCTTCTTCTAGGGATTGTACCTGGGGTGTGTGTGGTCCCAGGCATCAGACCCTTTTCCCAGGGACACACCTGCTTAAAGCTCGTAAGTGGAAAACAGCCTAGGAAAGATTCTGATGCATTTTCCTTAAGGGGAAAAATCTCAGACTTTTTTTAGTAGCGTTTTGGCTCCTTCTGAGCTTTTGCATTTACCTTTGAAATGAGTTCATTTGGTAATCTAAGAGACCTTGTCAGCTGGAGGATTTTAGGGAGACCGTACAAGATTATTATTTGAGTTCTTAATGGGATAAAAATAGATTTTTGCTTTGGGGTGTGTGTGTATAATGGGTAGTTTATAAAATATCAGTATCATTCTCCCTTCTTTCCCTCCGCCTCCCCGCCCCCCAAAGCAGCTGTGGGTATCCATGAACTCCCAAAGGCTCCCAAGGGTCCCCTCTGGAGAAGGTGTCTCCTATGGCTGTGAGGTCCCCTCTCTCTGACCCAGGAGGACACAGGACCTGAGCTCTCTTTGCTCTCCTGATGTTCCCTAAGACCTCCTCTAGTCAGACTGATCTCTTCTGGATAAAGTGATGGTTCAGATACCAGGGACTGCCTGCGGCCATTTCAGGAAGGTTGAGATTGAGCCGAGAGCTCTTGAAGGGTTTCAACTGGCAGAAGTAGGAGTGACTCCCTTCCTTAAGAGCTTAAGGCTGACAGGGTCTTCATATTTTTAGTTAGTAATGCTTTGCTGTTGCTTAAGAAAATAGTCAGCTAAGCCCGTGTCTACAGCCTATTTACAAGACAGGCCAGAAACAGCTTTTCCGACTGAGGTAAAGGTTACATGAGAGGTTGTTCATTCAGTTGTTCACACCTTCGTTCACTCATTGGTTAATTCATTGATTCCATATCTCTTGTGCGGCAGGTATAGTGTGCCCTTTGCAAGACTAGGGGCTTGGAGTGGAAAATGACACTGGAGTCCTCAGCATTTTTATCCAGCTAGAATCAGGAGCTAAGGGTTCATCTTAGAGGTCAAAAGGAATTCTGAACAGGATCATTCCCTGTTCCAGCAGGGGAGAAGGGTAGTGAGGAAGGGGGTTGGTAGAAGGATTCTTGGTGGTCACTAGCTCCAGCCTGCTATTGGTGGGCGTGGGCAGTTAGGATGGCTGTGTGCTTGTGACATCATTAGGAGGCAGTGCCCCTTGCCTTTTTAGGTTATCGCCCAGCGACCTGGCACCCACACGCAGTCGGGCTCAGGCAGTGCTTAGGGGAAACAGACGCCTCTTTTACCCCATTTCCATGTTTCTTGTTCAGTCTTTTAAAAGACCTCAATTCATTGTGCAGAGTGAAAAATTGTGTATAGATTTCCTACCACCTTTACATAATACCCATGTTGCTTCCAGGTATCTCAGCAATGAGGGAGTCCTGCCTTCTGTCCTTTAGTTCTCTGTCTTGGGAATAATAACAGCAGCTAGTGCATACTGAATACCTGCTGTCTGCTCATCACTGGCCTATGAACGTCATTAAGCCCCTGAAGAACCCAGTGAGGATATAGGTACTATTTTTTTTTAATATATTTTATTGATTCTTTACAGAGACGAAGGGAGAGAGATAGAGAGTTAGAAACATCAATGAGAGAGAACCATCGATCAGCTGCCTCCTGCACACCTCCTACTGGGGATGTGCCCACAACCAGGTACATGCCCTTGACTAGAATTGAACCAGGGACCCTTCAGTCTGTAGGCTGACGCTCTATCCTCTGAGCCAAACCGGTTTCGGCATAAGTACTATTATTTCCCCATTTGACAGGTGAAGAAACTGAAGCTGGGAGAGGTGGTCATACCCTCAAGGTGGCATTGAGAGAGGACTCCAAGGTATCCAACGCTAGAGCCACCTCTCCCTATCTATGAAGTGTTCCTAAGAGACATGGACATGCTATGCCCAAGATATTGGGCTCTGCTTGTGCTGCTATCCGAGGAGGGACACTTGACTACCGATGACAGCAGAGCTGCAAGAATGTGCCCTAGCTTGTGTCTGCCCGGCTTCCAGTTTGCTGAGAGCCCCTCTGTTCTCCAAACTGAGGTGCTATATATAAACCCATCACTTTGGGCAGCTCCTCCCAGCTCAGTGGGTGGGAAGCAATGCAATGCCTTCTGTTATTTCTGACACACTGGAGGCTCCCAAACACCTGCTCCACCTCCATGGCTCACCCAACTTAGTACCCCACTATAGGGTTTTCATCACAAGGATTAGCCTGTTTCTTTTATTTCAATAGAAAGATGATTGGTCCTTCATGATGTTGGAGACTTTTTTCATTTTCTTTTTTAAAAATAGTTTTTTTATTGGTTTCAGAGAGGAAGGGAGGTTGAGAGAGAGAGAAACGTCAATGATGAGAGAGAATCATTGATCAGCTGCCTTTTGCCTGCCCCCCACTGGGGATGGAGCCCACAACCTGGGCATGTGCACTGACCGGGAATAGAACCATGACCCCCTGGTTCATAGGTCAACACTCAACCACTGAGCCACTCAACACTCAGCCACTGAGCCACTAAGGTTCATCGAGCTTTAGTGACAGGCTGATTAGAACTAGTATTGTTGACCATGGAAGGGAGTTGTTTCCCTAAACTCTGACTCTGTCTCCCAGACCAGCAAAGTTCTAGTCAGAATCCTATAGGCCAGGCACCCCTGTCTCCCTTTCTCCACTGGGGAAGGCTCTAGCTTCACATTTGTCAAATGGCACTTTCAGTAGGTGAGGTGGTGGCTTTCAGGACCCTTTGTCATTGGCTTTGGACGGCTGTTGGCTTGTGGCAGTGTTTACTGAGGAACAGGCATCGTTGTAGGTAACCGGGCAGAGCCACCCCCTCCCCACCCCATTCCTTCCAAGTCTGTAAGGATGACCTGTGTTGCTTTGAAATGGTGGGCAGGGCGCTGCGGGAGTAGAGAGCACAGGAGGGGACAGGCCTTACAAGTGAGATCTGCCTCAAGTTACCTCCTCTCCATGTTTGTTGAGAGTGCTCACCCTGTCCCATCCCTGACCTTAGAACTCACCTGCACCAGGCCTCCCAAACTGAGGTGCATTTAGGTGAAAACACAACTATTTTTACTGTCGCAAAATTAAGCCTGACAGTGGAGGAAAAAAACAGCCTGGGTGTTTTGCATAAATATATCTGCTAGAACTGTTAATCAGTAACACAGAAACCTGGTACGTGCTGAAGCCAGTTGTGGTCTGTATACCTAAGATAACAACACACTTTGTGTTCAGTAAAAATGATATGGCAATATTTGCCTTATTAAAAACTCGGTGGGAACTGTTTGAAAGAGACTCCTGAGGCTAGCACTCAGTGT